>JAOCNB020091165.1:0-11841 GCA_026546465.2 Palythoa caribaeorum | reverse complement strand
CCTCTTTTTCCACATTAGAGGTGTTAATTACAAAACCATTAAATGACGTCACAATTAAAAGGTGCTAATTACAAAACTTCGGCCTCATCAACTATCATGCGATAGAAATCTCCACCTCATAATCTATGGAACGCCATAGCTGCCTTAAGTGATCAGTTATCATTATATTCGGTCCTTTTGCCATTATATGCAGTTCTGTTATCGTTATACTCGGTGCATTTTTCATTATATCCAGTATTGTTATCATTATAATTATTCGGTCCTTTTGTCATTATATGCAGTGCTTTTATCATTATATTCGGTACTTTTACCGTTATATTCGGTCCTTCTGTCATTGTGTTCAGTACTTTTACCATTATATTTGGTTCTGTTGTCATATGCAGTTTCTATCATTATATTCGGTCCTTTTGTCATAATATGCACAGCAATTGTTGTTGCTTTCTTCGGTGCATTTCTCGTCATTAGGTGTGGTTCGTGGGCTCGTTTGGCCAGCGGTTTCCAGACACCGGTCAGCGGTTACATGACGGTACATTTTTTAAATATTTATTTTACAAAGAAACTATGTTTTACTGACATTTAGGCAAGTTCAGGCCCAGGAAAGTCCAATATTTTGAAAAATCCCGGCTTTGGCCATCTCTTCGATATGAAAGCTGAGAAGGGACTTCCATGCTGTTGTGACCGCAGACTAGTGACTAGTGCGGACAATGAATGCGTAAACAAAGGCTGGCGAAAGCAAATTTCTACTAAAAATACTCAACAATTTCAACAAAGCCAAATTATATATGTGAAAACATAGTAGGAAGAAAAGAAAAATCGTAATTTTGGTGACATTCTGTAGTGAAATGATTGAGAAAAGAACATTTAATGTAGAAAAAAAATCGACGATCGAAGCACACGCTGTAAAATGCACGAACAGCCATTTTACATATTTGAGTGAGAATTCATATTCAATAATTTATCACCACAATGAATCTACATAGTTTTAAAGGTTGACAGTGGGAGTTGCACATGGGGGCAAACTGGAATTAAACACGTCGAACGCACTTCCCTAACCTGTGCTTACTTTTAGTAATAAATATTACAAAATTTCAGCCCCTCAGTCGTCAATCTCTCTCTCTCTCTCTCTCTCTTAGTCCTTATATCCCCCAGTGGGGCATAGGGCCACAAGTCGTCAATCACTGATGGTAAAATACGATATGCTTGGAGAGGTATTAAGGTTTTATGCTATTGAAAGTCTGGAGTAATTTGATTCTGTGAAAACTCTACTTTGGCAATCTCTGTCAGCTTAATGAAAACTCTAATTAATCTCTAACAATGTTTGGCGTGGTTGGCGCAGTGGTAAAATCTCTGCATTCTAACCACAAGGTCCCAGGTTCAACCCCCGGCTCAGCCGAGTGTTGAACATTTGTGTGACCTTCATTTCCGCCAAAGTTGACTCAGCTTTCCATCCTCGCGAGGTCGGTAAAATGAGTACCAGCTTCTGCTGGGGGCTAACCTGCGATGGATTAGTGTGCCGTCCAGGGGGAGTCAATGACTCTCATCCGCTTCACACTACAGACACCAGAGATAAGCACCAGCTCCAATGGGCCACTTTGGCTCGTAAAAGGATTTAGCTGTTTGGAAAAATTATAAAATCAAATCAAGATACGATAAGACTAAATGATTACTCCCCTCAGGGCTTTTCAGTAATTATTTGCAACAATAAAAATAAATCATAAATAATAAATACTAGATACTAATTACTAATAAATGTTAATTACTAAGAACACACATCTAGTAGGATTACTTTACGGGGGCAACGTTTGCCAGTAATTTGTAAGGTGTACATTTATAGTTTTAACTAGTTAAAATCAGACAAAAGACAAAACAACGTTAATGGTTTTAACAATGGGGACTTCTAATACAAGTTGCAGCAACTGTAAAATAACTGCTGCTCTCTAACCTTCTCTTTACAACCGTTATTAGTCTACAATAACAACAAAAACAACAAGCCCTTATTTTGCATTCCAAAACGGCATCACATGCAGTTACTGCAGATAAATAAAATTAAGTATTGAAAGGGCGTGAAGCCCCAGAATAACTTGAAAGTCGAACAAGCTAGGGCTGTGCCTCGGGCGTCACTGATATTTCTTTAATTTCCAAAAACCCAAACACAACATGGAAAATAAATGAAATAAGCAACACACAAAAAACAAAAGCAAAACAAATAAGGATTTTGTGATACAAGTTTCGTTATTACCAGCCGCTAACTGCTGCTGACCCAAGCATAACAATGTATACCGATTTACTGTATTTTCAATGAAATATTTCTGTGCGTTATTTTTTAGATTCATTGCATTACCAGCAGTCTTAAAGCATTTACCACTTCCATGGCTTGCAATTATGCGGAAGTGTGTCGCCAAAGCTGTGGAGGCCATGGATATTTGTCGGTCTCCCAGCTGCCAGAGTTACGAGCTTTGCTGTCTGCTGCATGCACTTATGAGGGCGAGAACACAGTATTGATGTTGCAGGTTGCAAGGTAAACAAAACTTTATCCTAAGATAAAAAGTGCACAATAAGGGCCTGTTTCCATGGAGTTTAGGGACCCCAGGTAAGTGAGGTCCGCTGGCTAGGTGAGGTCCCTCCCCTCTCCATATAATATCTCTTGTTTTTGTCATTGTGTTTACCTGGAGGTGAGGAACCCCAGGTAAGTGAAGTCTCCCCGCTAGGTGAGCTCCCTCGCGTCTCCACATATAATATCTCTTGTTTTTTAATTGTGTTTAGATGAGAGGTGAGGTGCCCAACCGATGCGGGGGGCCCAGTTAGCAGAGGTAGGGGGACTTCACCTTGTCGAGGTGACTTTTATCCATGCAAACACTTTAGGTGAGGTGCTCCAGCTACCTGGGGTGAGTTTCATTCTGATAATTAGCGTTTAAATTCCACAGTAAAAGCGTTGCTTGGTGTTGGTGGTGATGCTGCACTATTAAAAGTGACAAGAGTGAGATATAATGCTGTACGAACGCTAAAAAGCTGTTAAAAAACTGAAAATTTGCTTTTATTTCAAAGTCACATTTTTTCCACTGTTTTGTCTGTTTACATAATTAGCAACTACGCTGTGGTATTTTGAACTCTCAATGCAGGATCCTTGTGTTGAAAAGGTTATATGTAAAGGGAATAATTTTTCAAGCCCAGTTGACTGCCAGGGTTCCTCACTAACCTAATAGCCTTGGGAGAAATCTGGTAGTCTTTGGAGAAATTTTATAATCTGGGGAGAAATCTGGTAGTCTTTGGAGCAATCAGGTAGCCTTGGAAGAAATCTGGTAGCCTTGGAAGAAATCTGGTAGGCGTGAGAAAAAATCTGGTAGCCTTGAGAAAAAGCTGGAAGCCTCTGGCTCCCGCCTACCACTGTTTTGACGGCAGCTGTGATCAGGATCAGTAGAAGCAGTCGTCTTTTCAATCCTTATTAAAGGAGCTGCCATTTTTCTATTTTAACAGGTACTTGATGAAGTGTGTAGCAATGATTCGTGATGGCAAGCCCTTAGCACCAAGTGTAGCCTATCTATCATCGAACAAAAGACAGGTTGTGGTTACCAGCTCCAAGGATTTCCTTAAACCTCATATTCTGAAACTTCTATTTGAGCAACGTGCTGCAGGGTAAGTAATTTGTGAACTGTACCATGGTCGTTATCTTCAGCAGTACCTCTATCACCATCTTGATCGTTATCACCTCCACGTTTATCATCATCATATCTTCATTATCATCAATTTCACCACCATTAACATCTTTATCGTCATCAGCTTCATTATCATCGTCAGCAGCTTTATCATCATCATCATCTTCTTCTTCTTCATCATCATCACCAGCAACATCTCTGTCATTATCATCCTCATCTTGAAATGAAATGTGTAGCTAAACATCTCTTACTATTACCAGTATGCACTGCCTTTGCCACGACTTTGTTTCTTTTTGCTCTTACTTTACACGGAAAATCTTTATAAACTCTGTTTTAGGGTTTTATATTAAATTTGGAAGTATTTGCTGCGCAAGAACAAAAGATATTGTTTTTCGCTGTTTAAACCACCTACCAGCTTTATTTGGCTGCATGTTTTATGACGATAAACTACATCCATCTATCAATCTATGATCAGTGGGAAACCAAACTTTATCTGCTCAAACTGCGCAACCAGCCACTAACCCAGAACATTCATCTGACAGATTGGTGGCCATGGTATCAAAAAACCTGCAGAACAAAGTTCTTTCTGGGATGGATACGGTGGATGCCCAGAATGCAGTGTCAGCAGACCTCTTACGCTGCGCCCAGGTAATTACGTCACATCACCTTATGTTTTTCTTGTTAAAAATTTAAATAAAGACAATAGACTTGTTTTGGCTTCTGGAAGAGTTTTAAACAACGAATTTTTTTTCTGTCTACCATAGTTGTTACATTGTAGAAGTAGGTTAATATTTTGGTCTTCTCTTCTTTCATTGTTTCCATTTGCAGGCTCATTCCTGGTGTCTGTCAGTAAGATATTTCCTCGATGGCGTCCAGAAGTGTTCAGGTGTCAGTGAAAATGTCCGAAAAGTGCTTATGAGTGTAGCCAACCTATACGCGCTTGAGGGTATTGCAGCCAACCCTGGTGACTTTTTAGAAGTAAGAACCAGTTTTCTTCCTAATAACATTTCTATCAGAAGTTTATCCGTTCTAAGATTAAACAAAAAGTGCAGACAATCATTTAGAACTGTTAGAAACGCACGCTTAGTTATGGTATAACCAGATTGGTGGGACATTTGTAGATTATTTTAGTATATTGAACGCACGCTCTTTTATCATAAGAATTCACTGGCATACTCTATGATCATCACATAATGGCGTAAGTATTTTAAATGAAATTTTCACAAATCCGGATCTTTTAAATACTCTAGAAGTTACTCAGGAGTATAAAAGTAGCGAATTTATCTTGGCATTGCGAGGTGAAATTGCAGTAGATTACGGAAAGATAATCAAGTTTGTAGTTTAAACAATTTAATAGTTGCATTTTCAAAGCTGTACAGCTTGATACAATCCATTCTAGGTTAACTGATCTTTGGTCAGACAACCGGTATCCAACTGACTCTCGTAATACAAGGTTTCGTAGCAAAAATCCTGTTTACATGGAGACCTGTATGCTCCATGCAGTTAGGAGAGCTTCCCTCTTCACAATATGCGAACCAGTTAATATCAGGTCCTAACGCAAACTTGGCAACATTGCTTTACCTCCTCAAGCTTTCTCGTGGATACTACATATTAACCCCTTGGCTTGCTTGTGTCATTTAACAATGAAAATCCGTAGGTATTATTGGGTTCTACCAAAATCACACCACTCTTGACAACGATTGCTATCTAACATCTTTGTGTCTCTTATTCGTAAACAAAGAGAGTATTGTGAATTAAGACGACAGGTATTGACGTCAGTTTTTTTAAATAGATCAAGGCATGAATATCGATCATGTAAAAAAAAATGTGAGAAACGAAAAATTGAGCAATAAAAGCAATTAAAAGGTTATTCGTTCTAGGGGGGTTAGGTTAGCGTGATGATTATCACTTGTTCATCTCATCTCAAATAAAAGCTGTAGTGAAAATAAAGCAACTTCAAGGGAAAAAAATTTATTTCTAATAGATCTTATTCATAATGACGTCACAAGGGTGTTTTTGTGCACCAACACGAGGCTTAGAAGTAATACTTAGTTGCTACGTGGAGCGAAATGCTTTTAGTTTTAGTGTAAATAGGCCCTTTGCAGTTGGGGGTCATGTGACCTCAGCTACCTTAAATCAATCAGCTGTGACAAAATAGCATCCAGAAATGGAAAGAGCAGGTTAACCTTAGTAAAATTGCCAAGTTTCAGTTATTGACTTAAAATATGTAAGAAATGGCAAGTAACAGAAAATAGGATATTTTATAAGGATTTGTATGACCGGCGAGGAAGCCGTGCTCTCGAGTACCATTTTCACAAACATTTCCTTAGAAAAAAATTTGATTTTATATTCGCTGTCATTTTTCAACTCATCATCCTTCGTTACTGGCCGGGATGTTTTGCACGACAGGTATCCACATGTTTCGGTCCAACATCTTCAGTTATTTTGATTTTTGAAGTACTTGACTTTGAGACGTGAAACTAGGCCTTCTAACTAATGTATTAAATATTCAACCACGAATATTGCGTTTCTAGCGTTGTGATTGGTTCACTCAAACTCGGTTCATATACCGAATGACCTTATATAGAAAGTGTTGTCAAGCTGAAAAATTTGTGGGGGAGGCGAAGCTGAGAATTTTCAAGTATTGAAGGTTTCAGAATGCTTATTAGATTTAAAAAAAACAATTATTCCATTCGCGCTTGTTGGCTATGAGATGATTTATAGCCAATGCAGGGATTGGGAAGAATTGAACGTCCCATGGGCCAACTGCCCGTTTCCTAGAAAATTAATGGGCCATTTTTGAAATTAATGGGCCATTACCAAAATTCATTGTACCAAAAACTTTAAACCTTACTGATAGAAAACATTTATTAAAAATGGACTGTTTATATTTGATATGTATAGTGTAGATATAGATCTGTATGTTTCCAATAAAGATCATACACTTACTTTGCTTTGTATGTGAAGCATTGCAATGTTGCTTAAAACAAAAGGAAAGACGAAAAGATGAAATAAAAATTTCCTATTGGTATGAGTTAATTTTTTCATATAAGCCATCTGTCATAAAAGGAAAATAGAATTCAAAACTCTTCTGTTAACGTACCCCATTTTGCAAGTGCACTTAATAGAAATAAAATATTTTGCCAAAGTTATCACACACAAACTTTTTCGGTGTTACTTGACTTTGGCATCGTTTGAAGGATTGTGAAAATCACACAAAAATCACACGATTTACTATCTACGAATCGTGGATCATGGATCGTGTCTAATTTACATAAAAACGATCCAAAAACACGATCTGCCAGTGCAAGAGATTGTGACGGTAATGTACACCAGTTCTGTGCGAATGGCCTGGGGCACGGGTGCATTTAGGCCCACTAAAAGGACTTTTTAATTCGCCATATTTTGAATTTATGCGCCATTTGCGCATGGCGCACGTCCTTCCCAACCCCTGCCAATGCGGCGCTTTGCACCCCGTTGGCTATTTACCATCTCATATCCAACGCGCGCTCCTGGAATAATTGTTAATTACCCTCCTCTTTTCATTTCTGAACATCATTTTGTCATAGCTAATTAATTGAAAGTGGGTGTGGTTACGTAACCTCCAACTGCAAAAGACCTATTATATGTTTTTTGTTTCTTTCGGATTTTTTCTTCTGGGGCATTGCATACGGTCAAACTAACTCTTATGACAACAGAAAGACGTCTTGGCATCAGTTACCGCTCCAGGATAAGAAGTTGTTATCAAAATGGAATGTTGAAATCAAGCAAATGAAAACGGCTGTAAATGAACATGAATGGTCAGACATGACAAATTTCTGAACTGCAAGAATCGTCAGAATTTCCGCGATCGCACAAAGCATTTCACCACGAAGCCGTACTTTGATGCCCTTCTAACGCCATCATGAATAAGAGAGCTCTATTAGTAAAAGGTTTTATGCAAACGCATTTCTCGTTGAAGAGTCGTTCAGAACACATAACATTAACGTCATTTGTCTTCCACGTTTAAAAGTTATGATTTTGCACAGGTCGGATGTCTTGATGTAAGCCAGTTGTCTGCTATTCGAGACGAGGTTTATGATATAATGGATGTCTTAAGGTAAAGTTACTTGTCAAGAAACCACCAATTAAACAATACAGCTTTAATGTGGCATTTTTGCTGTCTTTGGAGTGAATAGAAAACTATAAAGGGTTCATTACCTCAGAAATAAAGCTAGAAAAAATATTTCATAACTAATGGGGTTAGCATTTGATGGCACCAGTGTATGAGCACTGTCACTGTATGAGCACCCAGTCAGTCAATCAGTCAGTGCTTGGTGTATGTACACTCACCCTCCCAATCAGTCAGTGCTAGTAGTATGTACACCCACCCAGTCAGTCAGTGCTTGCTGTATGAACATCCACCTAGTCAGTCAGTGCTTGCTGTATGGACACCCACCCAGTCAGTCGGTCAGTGCTAGTAGTATGTATACCCACCTATCCTGTCAGTGCTTGCTGTATGGACATCCACCCAGTCAGTCAGTGCTTGCTGTATGAACACCCACCCAGTCAGTCAGTGCTAGTAGTCTGTACACCCACCTATCCTGTCAGTGCTTGCTGTATGGACATCCACCCAGTCAGTCAGTGCTTGCTGTATGGACATCCACCCATGCAGTCAGTCAGTGCTTGCTGTATGGACATCCACCCAGTCAGTCAGTGCTTACTTTATGGCTACCATCATTCCGCCACTGTTTTGTGTTAATATGCGTTTGCTTCACTCGAATGTTGCAAAGTAATTTAGTACCTGTGGACACCATTCGTAGGGCCTTTGCCCTTCGCTGCAATTTTTATTTACTTTACTTTCCTAATACAATATAATAACTACTGCACTTTTAGAGTACATTTAATCAAGAGCCAAACGCAAAAGAAATTTCCCTTGTTTCTATAAAGTGAGGAATAATCACCTGAAACTGCATAAACTATTCGAGTTCTTTCAGAATAATAAATTATAATCTCTGAATGCGTTAAAAATGCAAATTTACATAAATTGTCGAAAATGCAAAAAATTATACAAAACTTTGAAGTAGAACATTAACATATTGAGATTGACATGTTTCGGCATGTCGCATGCCATCGTCACTAGCAGAATAATAATTTCAAGCGATTGCAGTTTTATATCATATAAATAGACAACAAGCGCCACAAAAGAATAGAATATATTAAAATAAAACTGAAAAGGAAAATGGAAAACTAAACACTGTAATAATTGTTATCCTCCTACTTCACTATGTCCTTTATTTAGTTTTTTTTCTTAGTTTTCTATTGTCCTTTTCAGTTTCGCAACCTTAATGTTATTTAAAAATATTCCATTCTTCTGTTACCTTTTCTATTTATATGCTATGAGCAATCGCTTGATTTTATTTTTCTGATGATGGAATACGACATGCCGAAACATGTCATTATCAATATATTATGGGTCTGCATCCAAACTTATATAACCAAGATATTCTTCTAAGAAAAAACGAAACGAAAACGGTAAATCGATTACTTATCATTACTCAGTTTAAATCCTCTTGAACTTGCAGGTCGGATGCAGTGGCGCTGGTTGACGCGTTTGATTTTTCCGATTACATTTTGAATTCACCTTTGGGTTGTTACGATGGCAATGTCTACGAACGCTTATATGAGACGGCTCAGAGATCACCGCTGAACAGGACACAGGTAACGCAGCCAGCTTGTTACTGCTTATGATGACAGCTCCATTTTCCTCTCCATATTCAAGATTTGAAATAGCTTCTTTCTTAAAGGTCATATGACCCCAAAGTTGTCTTTTAGTCCTAGAGCTACAATGTGGTTTTATTATAAGAAAATATAAGATGAGCAAAGAAAGACCTTGCTATCTTAGCATCTTTGCATTTTGGTATTCAAAATTGGAGATATTGTACTATTTTTAATCCTTGGCCGCGCTTGTAGAGGCTGGGTACTAAGAAGGCCTGAAGTTGTCAACCCCAGCAAACAGTGAATGATGAACATGTGACATGCTGGAGTGTTTTTACTTGTAGCCATTTCGAACAAAATACTTTGCACCGCAAGTTCGCTTGACGTGTAAACAAGAACTTACTTAGATGACGTCACCAACCATTGTGAGCCCAGGCCACCAAAAACTTAGTCAAGAGCACACAAATTTGTATTCTTAGCCTCCATAAAGCAAAGAAAAAAATTCTAAATTAGTTTATTTTTTCAAAAATCGAACTAGAAATACGTATAGAGTTTCAGTGTAACAAAAATAATTGTACTGAAAAATAATGATAATAGGGATAGTAATAACAAGTAATAGTCCATGAGCCAGGACCTCAAAAATCTATTTCCGTAGCACCCTCAACCGAACAAATATTCCTTATTACCAAATTAAAGCTCAGGGTCTAGTGTCTTATATTCAAATTGTTTCCAGCTGCAAAAATGGAGCTTAACGACGAAAATGAGGTGTCTTTAACGGGTGGTGGGTGGGGATGAATTTTATACATCAAATCGGTATGATATAACAAAGCTGGTATCAATTACCACATTACACCAACCTTTATTAAATTTGGAGGGATTAAACAATCAATAGTGCTCTTTAATACAAGGTGCTATTTAGTCAATTAGCTGTCGCCATAGAGACGGTTGCTAAGGCATATTTAATGAAGGAAGGGCACTTCAGATTCCGAGTTCAGATTGGGAAGCTAAATGATTGCCTCTTTAATAAAAGCTGTTATATCGCACTCAAGACTTATAATCAGAAGCAATATACAACCTAAACTACTCTTCAAGAAACGAAATTTGCAGTTACCAAATATTTCCTCGCATTTGGAGATATTAAGCACCTAAGCAACCATTTGTTTACATGCAGATCTTTTAATAGCTGTGCAGTACGCACGCGGTGATATCCAACATTTACAGCAGTTATGAAGTAAATATGTTGATAAACATTGGTTAAAATGAAATGTGGTTGTTTTGGTACCAATACAATGTCATGTCATTATGGCAAAGGTTGCTACGCAAGGTTGTTCAAAACGTTTGTTTTTCATTCACAAAGGCAATGGTGGGTATACTGTTCTCTTTTTTGGTACATCAACTTCACAAAACCATCTCAGTGTTGAGTTCATATCTCTTTCTTAACTCACTGTGTTTGTTCCGTAATCAGCATCCTGAGAGTGACAAGATTCATCATCATACAATTAGCGTTATGAAGGATAATAAAGAAATGGTTAAAATATGAAGAAACCGTTAACACATTCTTATTCACACAAAACGACACCTACAAAGTCAGTATTCTTCAGGGTCAATGTCATCTCCGTCGATGTCCCCATGCTTGACCTGTTGGTGCAACTACTGTCCTCCCAAAGACATGCATCGCTGCAAGGCAAGTTACTTCTTGCACAGGAACAGCCCTGGCTCCGACAATGTTCCTTGCAGCCACAACAAAGTAGCTCTATCACCGCCTCAGGTGCTGGAGCTTGGTCTGTCCAATCAATGTTCAGGTCCTGGTCCTTTAACAACCATTCGTTGCCAACTGGACTGTGGGCTGTCGGTTTTGCCTTCAAAGCATTCCTCCAAATATACTGAGCCTGTACGTTTGCGTGCTGTATATGTTTCTTGAGGGCTGACGTTTTTGGTGGAAGGTGGTGTGACTGTACATTATAAGTGATATCTAACTTCATTGACATCTTTCCCTGCCTTTCCATAAATGCAGCACACAAATTTTTCAACATCTGCTGCATCTTCATCCCTCACAGATACATTGTGGCCAAGGGGAAGAAGTAGTTCTGGCAGTTGTTTGTTTTCTTTAACTAGCTTAAAAGCTGTTGTTTTCCCTTTGCCGGAGAAGGCACTGACCGAATCGCAGCCAGTCAGTGCATGAAGGTCAGGAAGTACTTTACATACTTCTTCCCCTAACTGATTGCAAACACTGGATATGTCCACGATTCGAGTCCCACTCACGATGGCAATTCTTGCTGGGATGTTTGTTTGATGATAGCATGCCAGCACTTCCACGTTTGCATCAGAAGAGTAAATACTCAATTGTCGATGGCCATTGTGGGATGCATGCAGTACGTGCAAAAACATCCTAGTATCCGTTGACAAGACACGGCCATCCCTTGCCGTGAGCCTTGTACACAATGAGCCATGTGAGACGTACACAGCACATCCTCCTAGCTTGTGAATATAC
>JAOCNB020091087.1:0-11843 GCA_026546465.2 Palythoa caribaeorum | reverse complement strand
AAGCAAAAAAGATATCAAAAGCATATGCAATTGCACGGAGCTCATAATTTGGAGGTCAGCATTTTGATGACGTCACCGTGCAAACCACCTATAAGCGGAGAATATATTTCAAAAACATCTACAAAACACTTATGCAACTGGAACGGAACAGAAACACTAAAAGCCTTAACTTTATACAAAAGATGGGCTTATAATCGGTGGGGAGGGCTTATATCCGGAATAGTATCTTCGTTGGCAAATGGATGAGCTTATACCCGGGGGACCTTAAACCGGGGGGGGGGACTTTAACGTGGGGTTTTACGGTATTAGTCGTCTGTACTTTTGGTCATGCACGATCGTTTGTGTTACGGCTGTTGCATTGTATCTTATTTTATTTTTGAACGTTTTCTCTCCCGTTCGCTCGGCCACAATACGTACTCTTAACAGGAGCACAAAGACAAACCTTTTATATATAAACGAAAAATAATTACAAGGCCGTTACAAAAATAAACAAAGTTTAAAACTTAAATGAAAATTTATTTATTTTTAATCTTTGAATTTTTTCGTAGAAATCAGTTATTTTTATATGTATAAAAAAGCCATTAAGAAACTGGACTCAATTGATTTCGAAAAACAAGTTTTTTGTTATTTTGGAACAATTAATTGCAAATTTTTAATTTCAAACAAACAACTACGGAAAACTCTTAGAATCAAGGGAAACAAAGTTCTGAGGTATAAATTTTATTGCCTTAGATCAGCACGAAACTTAAATTCGACTTTGATCCTGTCATCGTAAACATTTCTTCAGCTGCTGATCTCGGCTTACAAGTTACGTATTCCGTCGCGGAATAGTCCCCCTTCACGATCTGCGCTTCCTTTTTTTAAGATCACTCCGAATTCCAATAATACTGGTTAGTGTTAGTAACAGGTAACTTCTTTTTTAAAAAAAATTCTCGACTGCTGAAAAATATTCGTATCTTTCAGTTTTTTCATTATGTAATTTACTAATTTTAGTCAAACCTTAACCTACGAGTTCGCGCATGACATATATACGATCAGTCACGCGTTGTTTATAATTTACGTCATTTTCCGAACATTGTCGGATTCAGTCGGAATCAGCGACGTCATCTCCATATGTGGCGAACTCTGCGTAGTCGTAATAAAGAAATATGCAACGCTTCAGTTTATGCGCATATATATTTTAAAAGCACTTTCGCTTTCGAATGGACTGATTGTCGCGGTTTTGTTATTTTTTTTCGATTGTAAGGGGAATCCCAAACTATTTGAAGACCTTTTTTAAGGACACGTTGTTCTACATTTGAAGAAAATGTCGGACTGTACTGTAAACTTTTCCGAGGGAGCCGCAACAGCCGAACAAACTTTATCAGATTCCGAGTTCGTTGCAGTTGTTTTTCACAGTATCCAAGAGTGCTATCCGCCAGAAATAAACATAGAATGTCGATACACCATCAAACCAACAGTAACACCGAATTCAAGGGACTGGATTGGTGTTTTCCGTGTTGGATGGCAGTCTTTAAAAGAATATGTGATGTATGAATGGGCACCGATGCCTTCTGTTCACGCTGGCGATGGTAAACCGATCTCAAACCGTGTTGTCTTTCCAGGAAAATCTCTCCCCGAGTCGAACGAAGAGTTTTATCAGTTTTGTTATGTGACAAGCGTAGGTGATATTCGCGGTGCTAGTGTACCATTCCAGATTAAAACGAAAATCTCAGAACCTGACCTTGAATGCTGCGAAATCGAGGATGAAGACGGAACAACAATGCTTTTGGTAAAAAACAAGACGGCCATTTTGGAAGAACAGCTATCGCGCGCTTTGGACGAAATTGCAACGATGAAATCATCGAAAGAGACTATTGCTAAAGAGCTTCGTAATGCAAATGAGTGCATTTTGCAACTGGAAGACCAGAAAGCAGATTTAATGGCTGAAACAAGAAAAATGCAGGGAAAAAATGAAACAGTTGTTGCGGAAGTCGAAGCATTGAGGAAATCGCTGGAAGAAAAAAATCGTGAATTGGATCGGGAATGGATTGCACATGAGGATTCTGAGAGAAAGGTTAATGAACTGGAATCGAGGATTCAAGAGTTGTGGAAATCTGTTGATAGCGCAAATAAACGCGCTGAAGAGTTTGGATTATTGCTTGAAGCGGAACGACTTCAGAACACCGAAGTTCATTTAAACAAGGAAAAGCTGGTCGTAGAGAAAGCTCAGTATTTAGAAACAATGGCCGGTGACCGCAAAGTGATTGAGAATATAACCAATGACCTCCGTGCAAGAGATGAAGAGATAGCAATTCTCAATCAACAGACAACTGCAATGAAAGAAACGCTAAATAACTTTGCTCTTGAATTAACAAAGAAAAATGACCACATTGAAAAACTCAAGGAAGAACTTCAAAAGTGTAACCAGGAATTTGAAAACTACCAGCAGCAGTTAAATGAGGAGATCAAATCCAAAGATGAAAAAGTCACTGAGATGTATAATGAATTCAAAGCTAAAGTAAAAGAGGTTGCAGAACTACACGAGGAAAAACTAAATAACGAGCAAGCAATGAAAAATGAACGGCTTCAATTTGTAAAACTGCAGAAAGATATGGAGCAGGAATTGGATTTGGCAGCAGCTAGAATCAGTTCATCAAATGAAGCTTTGCGAGAAAAGCAAGATGTCATTTGCAAGCTGGAATATGAGATGGAAGACATTTCCAATCAGCTCGCTGAGGAGAAAGACAAGAACTCTGCTCTTGAAGAAGATTATGAAACTGTTGTTAGAGTACTGGAAGAACAGCTAGAGGGAGAGAGAGCTTTCAACAAGTCATTGTGTTCTCAATCAGATCGCAATGTTGCTGATCTTGAAGAAAAATTTCAGCGGCAGTTAGCTTTGAATGAAGAGTTGGCCCAGCAATTAGAAATGAAGAACAGTGATGTTAAAAAAATGGAAGCTGAGGTTGAGTTGAATAAGAAACAGATTGAATCTTACGAAGAACGTGTGCAGATGGCTTGGAATCAGATAACTGCTGCTGATGCTGAAGTTAAATCATTGCAGAGAGACAGGGAGTCACTCCAAACTGCACTCAGTGACACCAAAGGTGCAAGCCTCAAGTCATCTAAAAACTCTGCTGCATCCATGTATGCTCTACAGACTGCCCATAATGATTTAAAGAAGAAATATTTACAAGCACAAAAAGAGAAAGAAGAACTATGGAGAGAGCGAAATGAGCTGAAAAAGGTTGTTGCAGCTTATCAACAGAGCTTACCAGCAGATGACCTCCGTAATCAGATTGAAGATCTGCGAGCCAAGAATGAAGATCTCAGAGTGCGTCTCAACATGGGAGCAGAGGCTTACAAAGTAAAGTTTATTGAATGCAGGCGACTGCAGTCTCAAATGAAAAAGGTGGAGAGAAGGATTTCCAACGATTCTCTGGTCTCTGAGTCAGAAGCCTCAATTTTGGATGTGCAGGGTGTTGTCTCAAAAATGCGGCAAGCCTTGGATGAAGAAAAACAATTAGGAGAAAGTATTAAAAAAGCCTTGGAAGATGAGAAAGCATTTGCTGTCCAAAGAAACAGAGAAATAGAAGAGGTAAGCAAACAGTATTTTTTCCTATTTGTTATTATTTATTCGTAAAGTATTTTTCAACTTATACTAAAAGTTTGAATCACTAATGTTTTACTGAGATATTTTGGTTCCAAAAAAATGGTGCCAGTTTTGAAAACTATTTCATTTGAGAGCATTAGGCCAAGCAAAAAAAACGTTGGTTAGTATCCCCACCCAACCGTCAATCTTTTTCCATAGTTTTTCATTAAAAATGTTTTAATACTATTTTGCAACTTCCAAACGTGATAGAAGTCTGAACCAAATCTGATAGAATTTTGTAGTCTTCAAACAAGCAATAGTAAATACCAGCAGTTCTGGAAAGTCCAGGTATAGACCTCTTTCATAAATGGTGGCAATTTTGATATTTTTTTGTCTACATTCAAATTTGCCTGGTTAGCCTCGTTTTTGAGTTAAGCTTTCAAAAGAATATGTTAGCCGAAGCGAGGCTAGCCAGGCAAATTTGAATGTAGACAAAAGAATATTAAAATCGCCACTATTTATGAAAGAGGTCTATTGTGAAAAAAAATTCCAGGCCCTAGAAAGTCCTTGAATTTGGGTTGTGGTCCATGAAAATCCTGGAATGGGCAAAAAATCTCTTCCTTAACTTCCAAAAGTAATAAAAATAAGCTGTTTGTTAAAATATTTTTTGATGTGACAATTCACAATCTTCTAAAACAAAAACTGTGACTCTGGGAGACATAACTTTTGCCCAGAAACAAATGTTTTAAAGCTTGTTAATCTTGTATGTGTATTATAGTTCTAACTAATTTTTGAAAAAAAAATGTAAAGAATTCAAGTTTTAACAACAACGACAACAATGGTTTTGTTTGAAAAGGCCCTGGAAAGTCCTGGAAAAGTCCATAAATTTCACATCCAGTAAATAGTGGCAACCCTGCATTGTACAACTTCTTGAAACTTCTGCTTAGCCCAAAGATATAATTATATTGGTTCGTGTCATTGTTAGTGACGTCATCAATATTTGGGTTTCACACTGCTTTAAGATGAAATTGTATGTAGCTAAATTATTTAGATGCGAGTTCATTGCTCCTGTTAATCATTACTCACTAAAAATGAATTTGGTTTTCAATCAATGACAGTGTTTTGTTTTTCTGTGGGTGTTGATCTTGAATTATATCTAAAATGAAAAGAATTTCTAGAACCTGCTTTAGTTGCTAAATATTTGTCTCACCACACATTTTTGTTATGATGCATCGTTAAATATTTGTCTCATCACACGTTTTTGTTATGATGCATCGTTAAATATTTGTCTCATCACACGTTTTTATTATGATGCATCGTTAAATATTTGTCTCATCACACATTTTTTAAGTGTAGGTTTTTGTTATGATGCAAACATTACTGTCTTTAATAAATTATAATTCTACCATATGCTGTATTTAGATAATTTAAACTTATATAAAATGGATAAGATCTATACAAACAGATTAAAATATGAATATATAAGAAAAATGAGTAAAAATAAGTCAGATGATCGCCTTTGCACGAATCACTGGTGTCAGAGATTTTTATCCTTTTTTTATCTGTTTTTTTTTTAAATCTGAATTTAGGTTGTATTCATTTTATATAAGTTTTACTATTTAAGTTTTGCTGCATATAAGACCAGATATTGAGCACTTTCAAACTGAGTGGTTTCCATGAGTTCCTGTTCAAATTGTATTTATCTTGTCATGCATAAATTACCTATCTTTGTAGTCATGGATGATAAATGTCTGTGAACCATAAAAAGATGAATTGAACCAGGTTACAAAATACTTTCTTGTTTTACTTTCAGATGTTGCTTGAAAGAGTTTTTGACAGTATTACTGATAATATTTTCAAAACTTCTGAATTTTAGACTGATATTGATTGCATTTCAGGTCAGCTTAGAAGTACCAGTTTAGAGCCTACTTGGGGGTGTTATTTATATTTTGATTCAGTAAAAAAGAAATAAGATTTTCAATATTACAGCTAACACTGCATTGAATTAATTTTAAGCTTTAACTTGTAGCCAGTGACAAGTTTCAGAATTAACTGTTATTGGCCATAATCATTTTATGTTTGCCTGACTTCCATACATAAAAAAATGAAAGTGTGTTCATTTATTAAAACTTCCTGTTTATAAGTATTGGCTTTCAAACTCATTAAACCATACACCATGAACAATAAAAATAGCTTGTTTTAGATTCATTGTCAGATAAAAATTAATAAACACTTTTATATTGCAGTTTGTGAGTTAAATATCAGTTCTCCATCAGACATAACTTTAAAAAATTATTAAACAATATTTATTGATTGTTAGAACTGTATTCCCCTTTTCGAGAAAAACTTGATAAATTATCAAAAGCTTCCCTGAAGTGGTTTGAAAGTTTGTCTGTCCAAGTATGTTTGATTTAAATTTTATATGTTATCCATAAATAACCTATAGTTGTGCTACTGTTTATATGTTTTATAACAAGAACCTGTTTCCAGAATTTCATTCTTAATATATTTTGCAATTTTATACATTTCTTTTGAACTTAACTTTTTTAATCAAAGTCAGAAGTGAAAGCTTTAAACTGTATTTAGGTTTTTTCTTGATATAAGTTTGTATTTTGTAGCTGAGACAGGAGAACATGCAGCTAAGATTGCGGATGGATGAGGCAATGACAGCTGAATCTTTACAACAAAGCAACACCACCCAGCAGGCCAGCCTTGAACAACTACAGGCGCAACTTGAAAATCTTCAGAGTGAGCTGGAGACGAAAGATACAAGACTCATTAACATGGAACGAGCATTTGCCACAGAGAAAAATGAGAAAGAATGTCTTGTACGAGAAATTTTAAATTTGCAAAACGGACAGAGAGAGTTTGAAGAGGTTTCTTCAGCACTAACTGATGAACGAAAAGAACGATTGAAACTTGGTGAAGAAGCACGAGGAAAAATTCTGCAGCATGAGGAACAAGAAAGAGAGTTAAAGAGGAAGATTGTGAAACTAGAGGATGAGATATGTCGCTGGAAAAAGGAGGTGAATATGTATGTTGAGGCAGAGAGAAAGTTTGTAGAGAAACAAGAAGAAGCTGGAGAGACAAAAGAGCAAGAAAATCAACAGCAGCAAACACAAGGTCAAGGTTGGTAATGGCAGCAACATCATGAATCGTTTTACAGTTAATTGATAAAAATTAGTTATTTACTCTTACGTGCCACAAATAACCCTTGCCCCCCACCCCCCACATATAAATATTTCAATTTTTTTAGACTTTATTAGGAACCCCCGGCCACCCCCCATTTATTAATTTTTCGGATTTTCTATTCACAATTTTTTTTCGTGTACTGTTCTGTTACAAAATCAAAATGGGAAATTCGTGAAAGAGATTATAATCTAAAATTATGAGTTTTCTCAGATGAAGTAGTTGTGTTGTAATCATTCCTATAATGGTGCAATGTTGTACGGTAGACAATTCTTGTTAGATTCTCTGACCCCCCGTCCTGTGTATTTAGCACCTAATAGTAAGGCTGTATAAAAATGTTTAATAGAAGCTTGTAAAACCAAGTATTTTGAACTATAAAGTTGTCCATGGGGTTTATGTTGCCATGAGAGTCTTGTATGATGTATGTCTTAAGTGACCCCCTTGAGGAATAAGAAAATTAGGTGTACTAGCAGGATTTTTTAAAAGATGGATTGCCCGCAGCAATGAGCAGAGCTTCCAACATCTTGCACTTTTTCCATTATGACTTGCCACAAGAAAAAGTAATCCGAACAAGCCAAGCATTTAGGACATGTCCCAGAAAACTCTTTCACATGATATCAGCTTTAAAAATAAAAGTTACCTCTACCTTTATTACATCTAGAATTCATTAGGACTGTTTGGGGGAATGTATTTTTCCTTTCGTAAAAAGCAAAACTCTTGATCTTTATCACACAGCCCAAGGAAGAAGTTTGTTTCCTACACGATGGCTCAAATCAGTCACTGGAGCAAAAACTCCATCAGATGCCTCAACCACACAGAACCCATGGATTTTCGTAAACAGACCTGAAGACCAAAATCTTGGGTCTCCGCGCAGTGAGCTACCAACAGTACCAGGAAATGTGCAGCCATGGCAACAGATAAACCAGCAAGCATTGCCGCAACATCCACAACAACCAGTGCCTGAGTACCCCCAGCAGACATCAGATAAAACTGAAACATCTGAAGTACCCCCACAGCAAGATATTCCTGCAGCAGTACCACCCCTAGTGGCAGACTGGACCAATAGGGAGTGTCCAGTGTGTCGCTTGTTGTGGCCACCTGGGGATGACATCATTGAATTTGAGAGGCATGTTAATAATCATTTCACTGGGAAATAGAAACAGTTAATGGCTTAATTATTACATAGATATTTTTTTGTAAAATATAATCACTTGCAGGAAATGGGAGATAATAGTAAGTTGACATCGATAGTCACACGTTCAAGGTTTTCTCAAAGAACCAACAACCTGTATACTTAAAATTTACTTTGGCCAGCAGCATTTTGAGCAAAGTAATAGTTATGGTTTGTTTCAGTACTAGGCAGTCATTTCTGACTTCAGACTTGAGCTACAGTACAGGGACTGCTGTTAGGAATTTATTGTTTACGAAAAGTAATAAACAACTGAGATTTTGATGTTAGATAAAGTCAAAATGGTTTTAGTTTATATTCACTTTGCTAAATAATTGTGGGTTGCACTCTATTTCTTTGAAACTTAAACATGAGATTAGGATTTGAAAGAATATGTGTTTACACTTTACACTTTATTATTCTATTCTATTCTATTATTCTTCGTTATTAGTAGTTTAGATGTATGTTAAGGTGCAGAAGAGATTAATGTAGTGAGTTTGGAAACATGATTTTTTCAACTCTTTAATTAATCATTAACATTTTTTCCATTATAATAAAAATCTTTAGTGTTTGATACATTGTAACAAAGCAGACAATCATGTGAACACAAAATGCGCTTTGATGATTGATGATTGATAATGAAGTTAATGTATAGTTTATTTTTCATTTAACTCTGACATAAATTGGTCATCTTGTTAGTAAATAAATAAACTTTGTGATTTATCGTAAAAATCCTTAATACAGAACGGTAGGCAATGAACTATGTAGTCAAATAGAAGAAAAGCTACAATTAGGTTCCATAAAAATCTGATTAAGAATAAAAGACTGTTAGGGGTGGGGGTCCATATCAGATTCACAGGGCATGATTGTGCATATGAGACAAGGTAATGATGCACCCTTGTGACATAAATTGACACAGCTTGTAACATGAACAAGATTCTGTTACAAAAACCTCATGGGGATTTTTTTAGCATACTAAAAATGGTGAAGATTTTGGATTAACATACGAACCTCATTCGTACATCCCTGTGTGAGAAATATAGAAGGGCTTCTGAGTATGAGATATTATACCTGCCAAAGCATATAATCCGCAAATTATATTAAATACATTTCTTTCGATGATGACTTTTCTTAAATGAAATAATTCATTTACAATATGGATGAGAAACAGTCAAAAACTTTGAAAAAATAACACAACTGCATTGTTTATTATATTCCATTTTTATACTTTTAACACAAACGTAAACTACTCAAAATTGTATTAGTAAACATAACAACAAGTAGTCTATAATCAAGACGGCACATGCAGGGTAACTATAAACTTTCTGATGATTGTATCTTAATGTTAACTTACGTAGGTAATGACAGAGCCTTGCCGTAAGATACATCCTCCTGATAGCAAACATGATATTATTTCAGTTCATCAGGATATTGATGTTCTATGAAAGTTGTTTGGATCCAAACTTTTCAAATACTTAAAAAAATGACAAATTATAAAAAGTAACTTCTAATATGTTTTCCTGTAAGGTGAACAATTTTTAGCAAGTAGCCAAGTGATATATCGTTCTTCTCAGATCAATGAGCGATAGCTCACCTCAAACATCAAGACCAGCATGTTTTGCAAATGATTGTGTGTAGTGTGTAAAGATTAATTTTCTTTATTAAACTGTCTATAATCAATTGTAATCAACTATAACCAGTAATTGATAGCCTTAACGAATTTGGGTCAGAGATCTCACTAGCCATAACTGTAACTAGTACTTAGATAATTAAGCGGGTATCGCCAGAATCCCTAGGCACTTTGACTTTTAAATAATATGTAATTATCATGATCCTTCTTTTTAGTCATGAGAGGGATGCAGTTGGATATTAAGACACTTGTTTGTAGGGTTAGGGTAGTAGTTAGGGTTAGTTTTAGTAGAAGCATGCCTCTCCCCCCAATGCACTTTTCGGTGGGGTGGGGGTAGTTAGCATTAGGGTTAGTAAACCCACGCTCACCCCCTCCACCAAAAAAAGGACCCTTTGGGGGCGTATTCTGCAGAAAATCAGTGCAGGTAGTGTATAAAGTTTATTATAAATATTATTGGGGCTTACCACAATCATGGATGCAATGACTGTGATGGACTTAAGTAGCGTTAAAAACTTGACTTTGTATTCATGTCCTCTGGACCAACCTCGGTAAGCTGTTATTTTATAATTCAACCTCGAGTTGTAGATGAAGGTGATTGTGTCACAATGTTAGTGGGTTAGCCTAACTTAGAGTGTAACAGTTGTCATGAATATCAGTAGCAATGAAATTAGTTAAACAGGCATAATTAATGTGACTAATAGTTTTGTTATTGTTAGTTAACATTTATTCCACGAATGTGCGTTGGATATGAGGTGATAGATAGCTGATGAGGTGCGAAATGCTGAGTTGGGTATTTTCACCTCATATACGACAAGACGTGAGTGGAATAATTGTTTTATTAGATTTATTCAACTCTGAACCATTAGCCACTTAGAAATCATAGTAAATTCTATTGAATTCTGTATCCCTTTAACAAAACATGATGTTTCCATATTAGGTCATTCAATATACAAGCTGATAACCGAGATTGAAATGCAATATTCGAGGCTGGAAATTTAATAATGCAGGTTATTCCAGTTTTACTAGCACAAGTGATTGTTACTAGAAATATTAACCTTTTAACGGGTTAAACTTGGCACGTGTCAAATCTAATAGCATTAGATTGATAGAAATAGACGGGGATTAAACAGTAGTAAACAATAATATATAGTATACCAAAAACTGAAGAATCTACAAGATTTTGCTTAGGTGGAAAAAATTAATTTGCCATCTGATCAAACCATCAAATTAGTTTATTGTATACCTCATTATATCGTTTGGGAAGTACCTTTTAATGGATTGTATTAATATACTTTAAACGTTCCTTCTTTGGGCAAAATAGTTTATTTTAGGTTAAAGGTATTGCATGAAGTCAGCATGTATAGAAACAACCTTGTTAAAATTAGGCAATTAGTAGGTTTAATTGTTACATTATAGAGACTGCCTAAAGCCTTTCACTTGTGAAAAAAAGCAGAATTTTGCAGAAGTTATGAAGTAATAAGGAAAGACGCAAACTTGTGACGTGTTGTGTATACATTGATCAAATCGTATGTCAACTTTGGCATTGGTATATAGATTGAAAGTGTTATATGCATTGACAGTTTTGTGTATATTATATACCGTGTTGTATGTATTCACAGAGGTTATGCATTGAAAGTGTTGTATGCATTGAGAGTCTTGTGTACATTGACAGGTTTGTGTATATTGATTGTGTTGTATGTATTGGGAGTGTTTTATGCATTGACAGTGTTTTATGCATTTAGAGTTGTTTGCATGAGAGTGTTGTATACATTGACTTTTTTGTGTATATGAGCTGTGTTGTATGTATTGACAATATTGTATGAATTGACTGTGTTGTATGTATTGACATTGTTATATGTGTTGAGAGTGTTGTATGGATTGAGGGTGTTGTGTACATTGATAATTTTGTGTACATCGACTGTGTTGCATGTATTGGCAAAGGTTATGCATCAAAAGTGTATGCATTGACGGTGGTGTATGGATTGAGGGTGTTGTGTACATTAACAATTTTGTGTACATCGACTGTGTTGTATGTATTGGCAAAGCTTATGCATTAAAAGTGTATGCATTGACGGTGGTGTATGGATTGAGGGTGTTGTGTACATTGACAATTTTGCGTACATTGACTGTGTTGTATGTATTGGCAAAGGTTATGCATTAAAAGTGTATGCATTGACGGTGGTGTATGGATTGAGAGTGTTGTGTACGTTGACAATTTTGCGTACATTGACTGTGTTGTATGTATTGGCAAAGGTTATGCATTAAAAGTGTATGCATTGACGGTG
>JAOCNB020091057.1:0-11844 GCA_026546465.2 Palythoa caribaeorum | reverse complement strand
CTACATTCAAATTTGCCCGGCTAGCCTTACTTTGGGAAACATAATCTTTTGAAAATTTAACTCAAGAACGAGGCTAACTATACAACACAAAAAATTAATTTTGGCATTTTGATGACATCGTTATTACAGATTTTGTCTGAATCTTATAATAAATCTATCGTAGGAGATTCACTCTCTAGTTGTTAATTCATTTCGGAGAAACGTTTGGTATTATCTCAGCGTTTGATACTGTTTTGACAACAAAAATCACTCTGCTGACGATATTTTTGTAAAAGATATTAGTAAGGTTTTTTCTAAGAAGAGGGAATTTAATCAACCATAATCATCTCCAAATAATCGAAATTGGGCATGTTTGCGCAGTCCTTTGAACAATCTTTGATGGAGGCTGAATTAAGTTCACATGTACCCTTTGTCCATTCTTGTTTGTGTTGTGATTGACTGTTGCGCTTAAAGTTCACCGACACGCAATCTTTTGTGTGTTGGCACCTCATTGCACACTCCATTTCACTGTACGTGTCGTGTCTTGAAATGACGTGCCCCTTGAGCCTCGTCTTGGGGATGACCCTATAAAAGGCACCTTGCCGCGTCCCTGAAGAGCCGATCGGAAACAAAAATAAATTACAGGATTCGTACAAAACTAGAGTCTGAAAAGCTGGAAAATGTTTTGAAAATCCAAAAAGTTTCTGGAAAGTATGTAAAAAATCTGGAAAATAGAGCAAATTTCTGGAAAAAATCTGGATTTGCTTGGCTGGGAAGAAACAAAACACTTCTCGATTCCGACTAAATTTATTCTATAGAATTTCAAAGTGCGCTCCCAGTGAGAAGTGTCGTTTTCACCTGACGTCATATCGGCCCTGTTGGTGCCCTTGAACAAAAGAATTTTGATGATATTTCTTTTGTGTCGTGCACTATGATGGCCGCTTCATCTTTTGTCTTTAGTGTCTCTCGGGAGCGCGTGAAAACAGGTTATAGACTGTCAAGATCTGTATATGATTTTCAAGATTTAAACTTACAACACAAGCAATAGAAATATTAGTTTTTATATAATAACCCAAGTTATTCTCCCATTTTGATTGGTTCTCGCCTATGATCTATTAGAGGACAGACGCACGACTGACGTCACCTTTACAAAGTTTTTAATTTCTTATATAAAACAAACAGATTCTATGTTTTTGTGCACCTGTTCAGTAATAGATCATAGAGGACGTCAAACTGTGTTAAGAACATCAGTGACACACAACGCTATCGCCTCGTGTGCCACTTGTTGTTCTTACCACAGTATGACGCTCATCTGTGATCTATTACTGAACAGGTACACGCCAACATGGAATCTATTTGTTAAGTAGAAACCAGTAAGTTTTTTTCTGTACTGTTTTCCTAATCTCGCTTTCACGGCAGGAATTAGAATGTGTGGATACTCGGGCGCGAAACAAGAAAAGTGCCTTTTAGTGTCTACTCGAGTTTACACACTCGCTCCACACCATTCGTTCACGTCGTGACAAGAAAAGTAAAAGTCGTGACAAAAAATTAAAGGTCGTGACAAAAACTAAAATTCGTGACAAAAAATTAAAATTCGTGCCAAAAAAGTTGAAGCCACGCCGAAAACTAAAAGTCGGGACAAAAAATTAGAAGTCTTGCCAAAAAAGTCTTGAAAGGGAAGTTGAAGAGGATAAATAAGTGGCCCTAACTGGGCTCCGTTAGTATCCCGTCTTATAAGTTAAATGTTCATTTTAATTAATATTGCATTTGTTTTGTATTTTGTTGAGTATATAAGTAGTAGAGTTGTGGTACTAATATTAGTGTTGCGTAGAAGAAAATCCCTGCATGTCTTTGAATGTTTTCAAAGATAAAGCATTCATTTTACTTGTGGATCACGAGCGGTAGCGCCGTAGGCAGCATTTTTGTCAGGGGGGGCAGCCTTGAGGTGCAAGGTTGTCAGGGGGAGAGTAGAGGTATGCTCTCTTCTTGGTGTTTGCTGCCAAGGTTTGAACTTGGTATTATTTTGTCACCTTGGTACTTTTGAAAAAGCTTTATCTCAAGTTTTGATTAAAATAGTGATTTTTTAATAAAATCAAAGGGCAAAGCCTTACTAGTCTATTACAACTATTCCTAATTCCTCCGGATTACTAAAGAGTTTTTCAATTCATTTTTAGCATAACATAGAAAATGAAAACAAAAGCTTCTATCCATCGAACTTACCTAACGGGTAAAAATTAAAAAATGCCAGAACTGTGTATGAAATAAAACCTATGTGTTTCGATAGAATTATGAAAAACATTTTAAAATATTGACTCTGGATGTTATTTTTGTTTTTAGAAGACCTTTCAATGCAAGCGCTTACGATGCGGCTGTAGCAACAATCATCTATGACCGTAACCCTTTCAGCACCAAGCACGACAAATGACGTGTTGGTAAATTCTCCTAACTAAGCTCCATACTTTCTGTATAAACAGTTTGGGAGAATTTGTCTTTTCAACTTCTGGGCTGAAAGGGTTGATCACTGCTGGGCTGTCTTTTGAAAGGGAAAAAAGTTATAGAAACAAGAACTGAGAATCTCCTAAAAATTAGCTAATTACTGAGATCCGAGTACCCCCGTTCAGACCCTTTTTACATATTTTTTACTTCTTGTCTATTTTGTTTGGGGGGAGGGGAAGATGGGGCGGAACTTCTTCCGTTGTGGTTCTGTCCCTCGTGCAAACAAATCACAACAGAGACGCAAGGGATGTTCTAACAGTTTTTTTATCCTTAGCCATCAAATTCAAAACAAATATAGAAGTTTCTTTACTAATTATTTTCCATATGACATGGGTGCGATTTTCCAGTAATAACTAGTTATCAAAATTGTTATGCTTCTCATGTTATTATAAACACGCAAAACCCAACTCAAAATTTATTTTACAATGGCTAAAATAAATGGAATCCCCAGAAGGAAGTGAAAATTATATAGGTTTCACTCAATAAAAATAAAACCCTTTTATTTAACAACAGCTTCTTCAAACAATATTTGAGTAACAATCGCGAAACATTGCATTTGTAATTCTTTATTACATTCATTATCTGAGGTAGTATTCGCGATTTGACAAACGCAATTAGGTTGAAAAAGTCCCCTCCTGCTTCCCTCTCGCTACATATTTCTTTGACCTAAAAACATTTTTTCCCTTTCTTAAGAAAAAACGAACGGTCTCGCCTTCTCCTTCTAAGTAGGATAAGGAGAAAGATACAATAACAGATGTCATCCCCACAGAACCCAGCAAACCAAGAGGGGCATACTTGCCAAGCTAGCCTCTATTTATGACCCATCAGGGTTAAAATCTGGTGATACAGATATAAAAAGCTGGTGATAAAGATATAGAGCGTTTTCACCTGACGTCAGAGCGGCCATGTTGGGGTACCTTGAACAAAAGAATTTTGATGATTTCTTTTGTCTAGAACCCCAACATGGCCGCTGTGTCTTTTGCCTTTTGGGGCTCTTTGGATTGAGTGAAAATGCTCTATATAAAAGAAAACATCTCCGGATTACTCGTGGCCATTGACTTTAAAAATGAATTTGATAATATTAACTGGAAGTTTCTAGAAAACATTTTAATGCCCTTTGGCTTTGAACCATAATTATTGAATGGGTTAAAACGTTCTACCGTGATATTACCAGCTGTAATATGAATAATGGCTCCTCTAGCGGGTATTTCGAGGTTCGACATAGGAAGTCAGACGAGGCGACCCTCTTTCCGCATATTTGTTTATTCTTAATTGTTACTGAAATTCTTGCCATCAATATTCGCAGTAATAAAATTATAGAAGGAATCAGAATAAAAATTTGCAACTTTGAAACTAAGTATATTTGCTGATGATTTAACCAGTTAACATCCTTCTTAAGTAATAAAAATTTATATAACTTAATGTTTTCTCTCGGTTTAAAAAGTAAACAAAGAGAAACTAAAGCTCATTGGTTAGGAGGATTTATAAAAACCCTCCAGCTTTGCAACAAAATATCAAGAAATCAATAAACCAATTAAAATATTAGGAGTGTTCTTTACTTGTGAGAAAACTTTAGCTCAAGTTATACTTTTGACAGCATTACCCAATCAATCACAAAAATCTTAAATTTATGGAAATGCAAAAATTACTCTATTTGGTAATTATAAGTCACCAAAACTCTTATTATTACCCAAGGTTATTCTATTGGACAAATATCATCTTGCTCGACGTTTCCTTGGTTAAAGATATCAACAGATTAATCTTTCGATTTATCTGGAACAGTAAGGATAAATTAAAACGCTCTGTTTTGATAAACATTTATGATGAAAGCGGGCTTAACGTTAAAATGGTACACCTATAATAGAATCGTATATAGAAGCACAAGTTATATGCCTAAAAAATGCTGGCTAGAATATCCCTCAACGTTGAAGCTATTTATATATTATTAAATTTTCGTCTGAGAGACTATGGTTAAAAGTTTTTGTTACAGTGTAACCCTGTAGTATAGCTCTTTTAAAAAGGTTATTCCACAACAGTTTTAATTAAACTGCTTAAAAATTTGGAAAGCAAGTCATAATTAAAGCATCTCTCGAGGAGCAAATGCAAATAGGACAAAATATTACATTCATGGTTGTTGTTGTTTTTTTTATATTTACGGTGGGTCAAATTATTACATATATAGGGTTGATTTTTATTACATTTACGGCGAGTATTACATTTAATAAGGTAGTTATTACGCATTTACGGGTGATACACCTACAACCTATAAGAAAAGAATCAAAGACAAAACAGTAACAACATGTATTTGTTTGTACGTCAAGACTTTAAGGTTTAAATGTTGCAAAATTTTAACAGCCGAAGTTGGGAATTTTTGTATTTTGGATGCATCAAAGGTGATGTAACAAAAAGGCAAAGCAATTTCTCGCGCAAATTGCAGTCTCGTAGCGCCATTATGAGACGACTTGCATGAACCATTGTCGCGTTTAACACCATGGGCAGTTGGCTACAATTGTTGCGAGACATTGTTGCAGATATCGTTGCCGAAATGAAATCTAGTTCTACTTTTCGCAGATATTTCAGCAATAGATTTCAAGTTGCAGGAGACTTTGAGCCGTGAAACACTTCTTTTGAAACTTTTCTTGCAATGGCGCTGCGACACAAGTACAAGTTGCACGAAAAATTCAATATATTTTGTGGCGAGATTCCTCTTTTCTTTCTTTTATTTTCCAAGAAATATTGCCAGTCGTGATGTTCTTCTATTTCAGTTCCATTTTTGTGGTGAAACTGAAGCAGAAATTTTGTAAACAATAACATTTTTCTAATATAGAAATTAGCGCCAAAGAAAGAGATCATTTAAAAAATTGTACTTACTTCCTTTCCTTTTTGACAGCTTTACAGCTGGTAGAGCATGCAGTCTAAATATCAGTTGAGTGCATGGACTTATTTCTAAATCCCAGTCAAACTTTGTACTTGGCTTTTTGTGTTTAGGCTAGCCTCTGCTGTCACTCAGAGCTCAGTTGTCCAAAAGCCGATTAGAACTAGTTAATCCATCTCCCAATTTCCAAGCTTACTTAGAAGGCGAATCTTTCCTGAAGTCATTGTTTATATTCTCCTTCATTAACATGTAACTTTAGGTGGAGAAAAACCAAAATAAAAACGAATTGAATTTAGAACTTGTCAACTTGTGAGAGGTTTGCGACCAAAGTTTTGGTTCTATACTTGCAGTGTAAAAGAAGATAGCGGTGGCTTAAAACGCAACCTTACATTCTTTGGAAAATTTCCATTTTTAAAAGACACATCTACACAAACAGTATTATCAACATATTGGTCTCTACTTTCAAAACAAGTTATTTTGGAAAGTTCTTTTAATATTCATGCACAACTTCTCAATTGACATCTCGATTAGAAAAAAGGCACGTATAATGTAACCAAAGATTCGCCTAGTATTAGAAACTGATTGTGTCATCATTTTAGGGTTAACACTTTATCTTATAAGAAAATCTGAACACGTTCTTTAAGGAAAACGGTAAAAATTCCCTTCATAACGAAATTATTCTCAGTTGAAATTTGGTTTCATCTAGGAATAAGTTTCCAACGTCGGAACAACCAAATCCAAAATATTTCATATTTATTTAGTATACACACATTTCTTTAAAAGATCGACGAATTTTCACATGGACGTAATGTCAAAGTGACAGAGTGCAAATGTCCTCTTTAATGTTTTAACATAAAAGAAGATCTAGAATGATGTTCTTTTTGTTAATGCTATAAACAATAATGTGCATTACTCTTGTTTGCATTTTTATTGTCTTATGTTTGACACTTGTTTTAATGCTTTCGCATTCATTTTCTTTGTCTTAAATATGACAGAAACTTCCCCTTATGTGTTTTCGTCTGAAATGTTGAGCTTTGCAGTTCTCGTTGTTCTATATAAGTTTATAAATTCAAAACGTGACCACTGAGTAGTTTACCTTGATGATATTGTTCACAACCGCATCTCAGTGTCACAATTATCAAAACAATCTTTGAATTAAAAAAGTTTATTTACACGATTTATTGTTGTGCTAGACGGAAATATCTCGTTCAGCAAGTTCAGCCGCCAACCACCTACAGTTTCAAAGAAAAGGACAAAGCATGAACTAATGATAAAAGTTTTTGAAAATCCTATAAATTTTTACCAAAGACATAACTTTATTCTTTCAATCTACGAACTTTTTAATATATATCTCACAAGAAACCGAATGCTTGTTTTTATTCCTTACTTTATTAACATTTTCATAAGAGACAATGAATAAAACACGTAGTCCCTTTATACGAGCATTATCTCGACGGCCATATAATTATGCAGATGGAGAAAAACCAGCTGAGTAGCCGGAGTCAGATTGAGATCAACAAATCTCAGTTCACGTGCGGAGCCCGGTGATTGATCCGAGTGGTAAAAGTGAGAGGCGCGAGTGAGGACCGTTTAAGGGCAATAAAAAGAAGGAGAATAAAAGAAAGAGCAAGAACAGGAACAAGAACAAGAAAAATAAGAACAGAAACAAGAGCAAGAACAGGAACAAGAACAAGACAACAAGAGCAAGAGCAAGAACAGGAACAAGAACAAGACAGCAAGAGCAAGAGCAAGAACAGGAATAAGAACAAGAGCAAGAGCAAGAACAGGAAAAAGAACAAGAACAAGAGCAAGAACATTAACAAGAACAAGAGCAACAACAGGAACGAAAACTAGAACAAGAGCATGCAAGAAAGTAACAAGAACAAGAGCGAGAGTAGGAACAAGAGCAAGAACAAGAACAAGAACAGGAACAAGAGCAAGAGCAAGAACATGAACAAGAGCAAGAATTGATGAACATGAACATGAACATGAACATGAACAAGAGCAAGAACATGAACATGAACAAGAACTAGAGCAAGAACGAGAACTAGAGCAAGAGCATGCAAAACAGAAACAAGAACAAGGACAAGATCAAAAGAAAGAACGAGAGCGAGAACAAGGGCAAGGGCAAGAGCAACAACAAGAACAAGGGAAGAGCAACAAGAGCAAAAGCAAGAGCAAGAACTGGATCAGTAACAAGAACAAGAACAAGAAAAAAACAAGAACAATTAAAGAACAAGAACAGGAATAAGATCAACAGGCACGATCAAGAACAAGAGCAAGAGCAAATGAAAGAACTTGAACAGGAGCAAGAACAATGTGAAGATCAACAGCAAGATCAAGATCAAAAACTGAAACAGGAACAGGAAAAAGAACAAAAGGAAGAACAAAAGCAAGCGGAAAAACATGAGCAAGAGCAAGAGCAAGAACAAGAACAGGAACAAGACTAAGAGCAACAACAAGAGCAAGAGCAACAAAAAGATCAAGATCAAGAAAAAGAGCAAGAACGAGAACAAGAACAAGGGCAAGAGCAAAAACAAGATCAAGAATAAGGGTTAGAATAAGATCAAGAACGGATGAAAAAATGTCATTGTGACTTGAGCAATTTTCTTGTAAACTGGCAACGCAGGAAAAGTATTGGCATTCCTTGTTAGTTTTCACGCCAACTTCAAGACAAGTAAAAACGATTCATATTAAATTTCCCTATCAAATGCCCAAACCGTGACCTTTGAATTCGGTCGGAATACGGGTTAGGAAATCCATAATACAGACAATTGGAATCCACCTAGCCAGTCGGAGTCGGAATCCAGTAATGGAATCCAGAAGCAAATTTGCCGATCTGGAATATAAGAAAAGCTAGCTAAATCCTTTTACGAGCCTAAGTGGCCCATTGGAGCCGGTGCTTATCTCTGGGCTGTAGTGTTAAGGGGATGAGTATCATTGACTCCCTCTGGACGGGACACTAATCCATCGCAGGTTAGCCCTCAGCAGAAACTGGTACTCATTCTAACGACCTCGGGAGGATGGAAAGCTGAGTCAACCTTGGCAGAAAATGTCACACAAATGTTCGACATTCGGCTGAGCCGGGGGGTTGAACCTGGGACCTTGTGGTTGGAAAGCAGAGAAGTATAAGAAAATTAACATTTATTCTGTTTCAACTGAGGTGAATAGTGGCAGAATATCTACCGAGTGCAGAAAGCATGAGTCAGATATTCATAAAGCTACTAGTAGTTTTGGTATTTTGGCGAGGTAATCTCTTACAAGTGTCAGTCTTTTGACACCAAAACAACCGCCATTTTATTTTTGTGGTAAGACTTTTATACTACACTCAGTGTCTTTTATAACAACATGTATTTTTGAACTGAGGCTAAGCAAAATGCAGGATGTTATTGTTTTTATGATTTGAGCCTCAATTAAAATGTTCTTAAGATGTTCTTAAATTGCATGCTTTTATGATGCATGTGTGACCAGGTAATGTGTTTTATCAAAGACGATCAATTTCAATGAGTCATTTATCTAAAATGAAAATCGAATGAAATTACAAGATCTTGCATTTGACGTGTGTTATGATGTATGTGTAGTACATCATTTTAACAACTTTGCGATCCTGAAGCTCGTCATATATTCACAGATTTCTACTCATTTTGAAGTACTCAGAATAAAATGTTCTTATTCTTACTTCAGCCTCAGCGTTCTTACGATGTTCTTTTTTTCCGGATTTCATCCTTAACCTTCTTATAAAATATGTTTTTACGAAGAATACCGAGTCTAGTTTAGTCGGAGGTATTGCTGTTTATGAACCAATAAAATTGTTTGTATCCGTACACGAATTGCTTTCGAAGAAGGAGAGCGCATACTATTCTTGCCATTTCCGTCCCGAGAATGTTACGAGGATGTCTCGCGGGATTAGTTCGATACAAGCCGTTTCCAAGGATTTTTCGGCTGGCTGTCTGGTTGCATAAAAATGCCTCGACATCGTGCTACTCAAAACCGTAACGGTTATTGGCCCAGTGACTATAGTGCATACCGATTCCTTTTTCGCAAGTGCAAACCATGGGAAACTTCTTCCATTTTATACCTTTCTTTTGGAATAAATAAATTCAATAAAAGAAAGACATGGTAAGGTCAATAAGGAAATACATTTTTCTCTCGTTGGGAAAAAGTAACTAATAACATGTAATGAAGAAAGCTTCTGAGTGGTCTACTTAAAACCAATCCTCATATCCTACTCCATCAATGAAACTTGATAACTTCAGTCCTTAACCCTTTAAGCCCCAAGCACGACAAATGACGTGTTGGTAAATTCTCCCAACCCAGCTCCATACTTTGTATCTTAGCAGTTTGGGAGAATTTGGCTTTTCAACTTCCACAGCTTATTCACTTTGATCAATTTCTTACTTCTCATTACCAGTTATATTGTTTTGCTATGGGTTATGTAAGGAGAAGTTAGATGTTGATAAATTGCCTGGGGCTGAAAGGGTTAACTATGATCACCAAGTGGACAAAATTCTAAGATACCTTTTCAAGTACATATACGTTTGTCATTGCCATCATTCCCAAAGGTTTTGTAACTGTACACTCTATTCCTTTGTTAAAAGTTCAAAGTGTAACAAGCTTTAGCAGATTTACAATCAATTGTTTCAAAATTCATCTGCTCCCTCTCAATTTGTTTTGACCTCCCGCCATTTATCTGGTACCTTACAGTAATAAAGATCGGGTCTCAGAGGTTTAAACACCATCTAGCACTAGCCCTGGGTTAAACTTTTAATTCAAGTTCCTCTTTTCAGGCAGCATGGTGGGTGCAGTGGTAAGATCTCTGCCTTCTAACCACAAGGTACTGGGTTCAAACCCCGGCTCAGCCGAGTGTTGAGCATTTGTGTGACTTTTTCTGCTAAAGTTAACTCAGTTCTCCATCCTTCTGAGGTTGGTAAAATGAGTACCAGTTTCTGCTCAGGGCTAACCTGCAATGGGTTAGTGTCCTGCCCAGGAGGAGTCAATGACTCTCATGGCTTAATACTACAGAAACCAAGAATAAGCACCCACTCCAATGGGCCACTTAGGCTCGTAAATGGAATTAGCTCCTATTTCCAGACTTACGTACAGAGACTTCTCTAGGCTGGGATTTCAGGGTTGTCAATTTTGTTTCATTGGAAAATCTGCGTTATGTATTCTGGCTGTGAAATCAATCAAATCAATTTGATTGATTTGATTGATTGGCTGTGAAAGCTGACAACTTCAAAGGAAAGCTTGCATTTTCCAAAAATTATCTTATCTCTAAATACCTACCAGAATTGTAACTGGACTTGAGTCAACTGGGCTATCTGGGATGCAGGTAAGGTCGACAAATGAACTTGAATTTGACTCTTTTGTCAGATCAACAACACGAGGTTTGCCTGAACAATAGCAAGAAAATAATAATAGTACTATAACAACAAAATATTTACATTGCATTTTGATTTAAGTATGTGAATATTCTAAAGTGCTTTACAGATATAGGGTTCGTATGCTTTTTTGGGCTAAAAATTCAAGGACTTTTCAAGGACTTTCAAGGACATATTTTCCATTTTTCAAGGTTTCTGCGCACTTCAAAATCAAAGGATTAATCATTTTTATTTGTTCTTTTACTATTGCATGTTGCTACGTTTCTGCCAGTGGCATATATTTTCATATAAGTCACTCTAGATCTAAGTTGGATGAAATTAGCTACAAATTTCAAGGACTTTCCAGTGCGAACTGCAATTTTCAAGGACTTTCAAGGCCTTGAATTTTTATTTTGAGATTCAAGGACTTTCAAGGACTTCCAAGGTGCGTGCCAACCCTGCATATATGTTTCAAAAAGAAAAAGAAATTATTATAAAAATCACGAGTTTAAATTTTTGGCTATAGAAGTTTCTAAAGGTGATACTACATGACGACATACACAGACACTGAAGTCCTAAATGCCCAACAGTTACATGTATTTAACTGACCATATGCAGGAAGTTATTGCCTTATCCTTATTTAATAAAATTTTGAATTAAATCATTATGAATTACAGTAAGAATGATGTGAGGTGTTGATAGTTTGCTACCTAAAATATTTGTTCAAGTTCTCCAAAACCAGAGAATGATACAAAGTTCTGTCATTGTACCTGTCTCTATGTTTATAACCTCCTTTTCACCAGTGATCAAGACAATATCTTCATCGGGTTGATTATTTCCTCTTTGGCTTGAGTTAACAGCAGCTGTATTCCTACTGCTTCTCTTCTTCCTTTTTGGTAACTAGGAGAAGGTATTCAGAAAGTGAAAATTTTTCTATCTACTGTACCTGTAATATTTATCATAACCAAGTTTAAGTTTCAAATTACTGTAGTTATTCACTTTTAAGCCGCACTCACTATTAAGCCGCACCCCCCATTTTGACAAAGATAGCTGAGCGGCTTCATGAACAGTTTGTTTTGGAAAATACTCAGTTTTAAGCCGCATCTCGTTTTTTAGGAGCAGAACTTGCTTAAT
>JAOCNB020091034.1:0-11847 GCA_026546465.2 Palythoa caribaeorum | reverse complement strand
AACCGTGTTTACATACTATAATGTAAAACGGTTTTTCGACCAATCAGAGCGCGCGTACTATTTGAATTATTTTATAAATCGTACTATTGTCTCACCGAGCTCAATTTGATTTCGCGCGGTTATAGCACGGCCAAAGCACGGTGGCGATTTATACATCGCATCCACACCGCATGCGCACCATCATCAGTCCGCCTATCAATAATTAATTGGTTTTTTTGTGCGTATGAAGTTTATTGAATTTATCTAAACCTGTTTTGCGATTGCGTGCGACAGTTAAGCACTGTGTATAAATTGAGCCGTGCTATCACCGTTTCGCACGGTAAGATTGACCATGCTATCATTTGGCACAGCACTTAATTGGGACATCAATTTATACATCGCCCTTTTACCGCGCCAAACTGAAATAATTGAGTTCGGTGCGACGATAGCACGATGTATAAACTAGGCCTAAAGCGCATTGCGTTATACAGAGATCATTAGGACTTGTTATTGTTTTTATTAATTTACCTGTTTTATCTTATCACGAGGGAGCAAGTTTGCGAAACCTTGTTGCAACGGCGCGCAATCTTTGAAAAATGAACAAATCGCATGTTTGAAGCCATGTTTCATTAATTGGCAACGTGGAAAAAGATGATGCAGTGTTTGTTTTACATTTTTGTGGGTTTATATTTTTATTTTTAAAAGTAGTTGGAAGTGATTGTTGTTTAACAATAATATACAGAGAATTAATATACGTTTTTCCTGTTTTAAAACATATTTCAGTGTCATATGTCTTCAGCTTAGAGACACGTTCGTAAAAAATAACGGTTACCTAGGTTCAGTTGCAACCAGAGATATCGAGCTACACTTTACATTTCTAATGTTACAAAAGAGATATTTTCAAATCCGCCAAGTTTTATTAAAAAGTTCAGTTGTGCTCCTATTTTTTAAAAACATTCAGTTGAATTTATGAATTTTTTATAAGTATAAATATGGCTAAGATGTTTTTTATAAGACTAAACGTTTTCGACAGCGGAGTCATAATCTTTGGCAGCTATTTTGATTTAAATAATGTTTACCCAAACATTCAACGAATAACAACTAATTTCTCTTTATATCACGTTATGACTGTTGATAAAATAAAGCAGTTTTAACGCTCCGTATGATTGGCTGTGCAGCCTTGTTTTCATTCCCAATAAAAGCAACACTAATTTTATCGCTTCCCTTCGATAGCCTCGACTCGTTTTTCTCTCAGCACTTCTTTTATAAACTTTTAAAATTCACGTGTGGTTCTGTAACTGGATAGAGTGCGCGGGCTGGTTTTTCATTTTTATATCAAAACTAGGTTTAGTTGCGGACGTAACGAAATCACATTTTCTTTCTAACACTCCGTGTAAAAGACATTACCTCGGTACTCGGGAAAAACGATTTTATCTTCGAAAGTTTAAGAGATCTCTCACGAGGGATTTTCAGCAAACGAGAGATTTCCATACGAGATGATACATTTTTGAATTTCCCAGCTCCCGTGCAACTTTTTCAATATGGAATTTCCCGCTGAGGAAAAATAAAGGTATTTCATGTGTGATCATATATTAACAAGTTAATGATTTATGAATGTGCTAAATACTTCAATCCGTACTTTAATATTTTCAAATGCAGTTTTATAAATGTTGTAATCGAAATTTCCCAAATCTCTTGTAAAAAATAATCAGATGTATAGCGGTGAGGCAAGCGAAATTTTAGATGAGCAATAAGCAATAGATCTTCACATTTTCAAAGCATATCAAGCCCAAGTATTCAAATTTTGAAAAGACTTTCACTTTTCGTTATCAGTTGGAAATTTAAGTGACACAGCACAATAATGCTTTCTCGACGACTGGTTTTCGTTTTAGATTTTATGCAAAGTTCTTTGTTCCGTATTATTGAATAGTTATTGTGTTTTAAATGCGATAAAAAGAATAAAAAATGATTACATAATATAAAGAAACCATTCTTATCATATTTGTTTATTAACTAACCATATCCCATAGGAGACAAAATCACACTCGTAAACAAAACTTATTGTTGAAAGCGTATTCAGAGAGAATCGAAAGACGCTTGTGTTTTTGCCTCTTAGTCTTACTTTTGAAATTTAGAGCTTCACTTCGGTTTTGTAGCAAGCAGAATTATCTAACTGTAAGATACGTATTTATCTTATTATCCAGCTTTTTAGCAAAGTCGACGAACTTCTAGCGCAGCTTACAAGCGATGAACCCAGAGAGAACGTGGATGCTTCCAATATCATGATGGCAAGGCAGCAACAAATTAGAGATACCATTATTTCAGGTTCAGCCAAAGTGCAGAAAGAAGGTCAAACTTTGCTTGATGAACTGCGAAGGGTGAGTTGTTTCAAACGTCCCTGTGACAAATTACCGAAGATAATTTAAATAATAACTTAAAGATAGATTATTTGAAAGTGTTGTTATAAATTGCGCTGTTTGGTTCTCATTTACCGTCTTTTGTTTCTGGAGAAGTTTTAAGTTTTTCTCAGGAGTAACAGAATTGAGTCTGATAAAAACTCTAGTTCCAATTCTGAAAAGTGCTCGATCAATCGCTTTCAAAGCTGCTATATTTCTTTTATGTAACATCAAAAGCAACAACTATATATTTTCCATCACGTTACATAATAAACATTTGGTTTACGAACTAATTTACAATATTAAGGTGAGCTTCCTCAAATAATCACCGCGCCAAATATCCGGATATGATACAAAATTAAACGAAGCGCTAGCATTCATGGAATTGATAAATGAAAAGGTATTACTTTAGGTTAAGTTTATTCTTCTTCATTACGAAACTAAGCTTCAGATATCTATGCGGTCACACTGTGAAAAGGAAGTGAAAGATTGTTAAGTATTTACCCTGCCGTGTTTACTTAATGCCAGCTCACCTTGGGAGCCCAGTTTTGTTAGCTTCAAGCCCCTAGCTACCTATCTAAGCGGAGATTGTAATCTATTGTTTTAATTATCCCATGCAGAGGATTTCAAAACAAGGGCTCCCATCTTCTTGCTAGTGTTTTCAGTTTAGTAAGATTATATTTTTGTTGAGTTCTATTGTGTAAAAATTTTGTAATATTTTGTTAATGATATTTATTGTTTATAATGCCAGATTGCTTTGTAGATCCAATTGATTGATGTGGGTTTCTTACTGGTAGAAATTTTGTGACTTTTTGTGTTTTCATTCGATTCCCTAAAACGATTGTACCTGTCATTTTAAAATCATACAGTGGTCTTTGTTTGGGATTCTGCTAGGATAAATTAAAATAAATGCAACATAAATTTATCTGTGAGTTCTATTTTAAAACAGGGAAACATAAAAATTTTTGTTGTTGTAGTTTATTGCCAATCTGCAAGGTTCTTTTCACATTTGATTGCCAAACACTAACTATTATACCCTGTATTTTCAAAATCTTGGAGTAGCTTTTCAAGTTGGTTGTTTTAGATTCTGTACTTGTTTATATTACCAGGAGCCGCGAGAGCAACACCTAGAGCGTGAGTCAGCGGTATCACATGTGAATCAGTTTCTCAAACAACTGGAGGAGCAAATTTTAAGGCTTGATGAATTATGGGATCTGCGAGAAGAACAACGAACCAAAAACCGAAGATTAAGTACTGAGTTTTTCCAGTTTGAACGTGACACCCGAGAGGTGAGGAGTCTCGGTTTATTTCAAACGTTGAATTTTTAAACAATTAAAAACACTAATTTATCTAAAACTCTTTATCTCCCCGGAAACTAATTTGTTTCTTTACGCAATTACCTTTAACAAATTGCTTCCTTCATGAAACCTTGAACCTAATTAAATTGTAATGTCACTTATGCATGCATATGTTCATGGTTGGTTTAACGCCTTTTAAGGTAATCAAATTTGTATGGTTAGTAAATAGAATACTGTAAGACGCAAGCAAGCCCATAATTATTAGTACTTCTCACGGATTTTAAATTCAAGAACATAAGTAACATATGTAAGTCATGCACCCTGAGTTTGCCATGAAAAAGGTATTTATATTTGTGAAGCTCTTTTTCGCTGAAGAAAAATACCGAGTCTCTTACGGGAATCGAACCCATAATCCTCTTACTACTATCAGAGGTTCAGGGTTCGATTTTCGTTAGAAACTCAGAATTTTTTTTTGTTCGTAGAAAAATAAGCTTTAGACATTTAACTGTATACGCACCTTTCACAAGTGATAAAACTTTATTCGTTTTTTAACCTGAACCTCATTTCGTATTAGCGTTGTTTAGTCTATTGAAATTACGATAAATTTTTTTGAATGGAATTACAAGACTCAATTCTTCCATTTTTGATTTAGTTTTATAATATTTATTTTTAGTACGATCTTTGTTTTCATTCATAAAGTCAATTCTATTGGTTTTCGAGAAAACAAAGACGGTCTATTTAATTTTAAGCCAAAAATATGCAAGGCCCCGTCCTCACTATGCCGGATAAATTTGAAGACTTCCATTTTCTGTAATCAGTTGTAGCACTTATAAAAGCAAATCCGCTTCGTCGTCGGACCAAAAAAAGCAATCCGTTTTAGCTTTTGCATTACTTGTTTGCTTTGTACGTCCTGACATCTTTTAAAAATTAGATGTGCTAATTGCGTTCTTGAAATTTTGAATTATTTGATTGTCTTGCAAGAGTAAAAAGGTGGCCATTATAACGTAAATATACAGAACACGTACCGGTAAACGCATTGACGTTCAATCTTGATTTTTAGTATTTAGAAATTTGTCATTACGGCATTGCAGACGAATTATATAAATCTATGTGAATTTATGATTCCGATGTTAAAAAACCCAATTCAAGTATAATAGGTTTTTCTGCTCTAAATTATTTTGCCCTAATAATATTACCGTTTCCTCTTTTAGTGAGATCACCAACAAATTTATAACTAGTATATAACATGAAATATTTTTCTTGAGGCTCGGTTGAAAGATTTAATGAACTTTAACCTGAAAACCATTTGTATTCTGCTTTTCTAAAACCAAATAATGAAGATTTCAACCTGCTCATTAATTTGTGTACACCGTTACCTCTTTCGTCTTTGCTTCTTGCTTTCTAAATTTCATAAACTTTCTGCATCTTATGACAGGTAATTACATGGATCAAACAGCAAAGCGAACAGTTTTTTCCTGTGCAAATGGACTACAGCACATTCCCGTCAGATCCTAAGGAGCTTGAAGAAAAGCTTGAGAAGTTTAAACAAGCAATTCAAGTAAGCTTTAAATACACATAACGTTTACGTTTCTCAAATACAATCCAATTGTCAGTAGCAAGGATTTTTCGCGGTGTCAATTACTGTTTTGCAATAGCTTAAGTCTGTTTTGTTGATGAAGTGAACGGGGAAAATGAACGCAAATTGAACAGTGAAGTTAATCAGTTTAAGAAACAGTACTGTAAAGCCAGATTTCTGCCGACTTAATGTTTACAAACAAACCTTTTAGGATCGTAACACTTCCAAAACACTAAACAAAGAAACCTTTGTCTCAATCCACCAATAAAGGACTGGTTGATTCATTGATATCAATAACTGAAACTCTTATTCGAAAATTCATTGTATTTGATCACGTTTGTGTCAGCCCAAAAAGGTTTGGATTTTGATATAAAAGCTTAAAAATATTGAGATGGTGTAAAAGTTAATTAAACCTGAAGACGACTTAAATAGTGCAAAACGTTTGTTAAACTTTTAACTTGTAGACCATTTTAATATATTTGATCTTTTATTGGCGTTTAAATAAATACAAGCGATTACAGTGCGATTACAATCTCAAAGGAGTGCGATTACAAACATTAACGCTAAAATTATTTCCTTGTCCTTGATTGGCATCGATACGTTTTATACTGCTCGTTTCAAACGTCAAACTTTTCATGTGCCGAATCTAATGCTAATGAGCAAATTCTATTGTTGTACCTCATTTGCATTATATTTGGCACATGAAAAGTTCGACGTTTGAAACAGGCATAATAGATATTATTATTATAGCAGTATAAAACGTATGGATGCTAATAATTTTGTTATACAATGAAACACTAAAATGAACTTGCGGGAAGAGCAGCCGATTCCTGATCAAGTGACGTCACGCCTTTTTGTGGACCCAAACTTAGCAACTCGCAGTCATCTTCGTTGGGCGTAGCCGGCGCGGGAACTTTAAAGCTCGATCTTGTGGTGAATATGTGCAGGAATAGAAAAATCTTTTTAGAATACTCTTCTACGCATTTTAGTGATACCAAAATCGAAAAAAAAAAAACGCTGTTCGCGATACAGGCACATTAAGTTTCTTATTATTGGCGGTGCGGTTGGTGCCAAAAAGTATAAAATAGTAACCAATAACTTAAAAATTTTTATAAAGAGAAAAAAGGTAAGGAAAGAAGTGTACACAAAAAACAAAAGAAGTTTAAATCTCTTCATTTGAAAGCAAAAGTTTTCCTTTTTTATCCTCAGAGAACAGATGATGATGTCCAACGTCACCTAGAGGAAGCAGACAGGCTCGCCAGAGCTGAAGGCTCGTACAAGGCTGCCATTAAAGTCATTACAGACGAGCTCAGGATTGCCTATGAGCGCTTCAAAACACTCATGACGGACTATCAAGTTTTGCTGTCTATGTGTGCAACCTTTTTCACCAGTGTCGAAAAGGTCCAGTATTTTAAGTTGTACTATTTTGTATTTTCTTTCAGGGTTGACGGTGTTTGTCAGCTAATGTTGACAACATTGACAACAAAATCAAATAATTTTACGATTTTAAACATAAATATGGTACAACAAATATCTGCTAAAAAAGAATGCTGCTTAAAAGTTTGCTTTCATAAACCGCCCACCGATACTGCTAGGAGATGCGCTAAATCGAGCGGAGTGGCGTCGAGTGTGTCGTGTTTGCGTGAGTTATTTTTAAATCGACGCATCATCGAACGTCATGAGCGGTGTGCATCTCGTAAGATGATAATCCAGTAGTTACAGTTAACGCAAGATAACCTTATCTGGTCGAACTTGGCAACACTTTTATCGCTCATTGATATACGCATTGCTTTTACAAGAATGTAGCTCAATTTGGCCAAAATTTAAGAATAATTTAAGAACACGTTTAGGCTGGGGCTTGAAATCTAAAAAAGGTTTCTCATCAAAACTCGTAACTTAACTTAGCGATACAGTATACAAATTATAAAAATATTCACTGTATTCTGAGCCCTAAATACTTCGCAACAAACAATGAGGGGAGTTTGCCGCACAATTCTTGTGAAGTGCGAGGTGTTTCGTTTTCCATACTTAGTTTCTATTCCGTTTTTTCTTCAATAAAAACCATTCTTCTCAGAAATTTATATTTAAGAACAAATTAAGGCTGAAGTCGCTAAAAAGTTAAGAAACATTGAACCTCGGGAAAAAGTACCGGTTCTTATAAAAGAAAAAGTATGTTGGGCAGTTTAGCCGCAGGTCTCAACATGCCAGTACTTACATATAGCGAACTTGAATCCGACAGATCAGTTCTTCATCTCTAAAACATTAGGCTTTCGCTGATTGCAGTTGTTGTGTTTTAAAACCAGCGGCTTTTTAACAATAACGATATCGACGACGATAACGGCCACGACCACGACGATGACAACAACGACGACAATGACAATAACAACAATGACAATATCGACAACAATGACAACAACAAGAATGACAAGAACAACTACGACAACAACAAAAATGATAACAATGACAACAACAAGAATGACAACAATGACAACAACGACAACAATGACAACAACAAGAATGACAACAACGACAACAGTGACAGCAACAAGAATGACAACAACAACAACAATGACTATACATATAACAATAATAATTCTCTTCTACATATTTTATGCAATAACACAATAACTTTATCATAATCTGATTCATTAACGCAGTTGTTTACTACGTTAAAATACGACTCGACAACTCTTGTCTTCTCCAACTGCCATGCTTTCCTAGCACCCGTGATTCTTATGCCAAAGTATAGATTTGTTTGGTGTTTTATTGTTGTCTTTTATGTTATAGCTTCTCGAAATGATGGACAAAGCAATACGGGATTTTCACACAGTCAGGTCAACTTCAGATCTGAGTCGTGCTCAGTTAATGCTACAGGACCACATTGCTAACTACCAGGCTGCTATTGACCTTTACAACTACACCATCAGCAGCGGACAGGACATCTTGCATAAGGCAGCTTCCACTTCTGCTGTCAATGTCTCACGCGAGGAGATCAAGCAATTTTTGGATCAGACACAAAACAAGAAAGAAGAATGGATGAGTTTGTGGGAACACCACAAGAACAAACTGGAAGAAAGCGTGAAGCTGTGCGAGTTTGAACGTGATATCAGCAAGGTAAATTGGGGTATCTTTGAATGTCACTATAATTAGAATTTTAGATCAGCTGGCAGGTTAGTGTAACCTATTTCTAAGTATTAATATCTTTTTTTAATTGTTGTTGTATCTAAGATTCAAAATGAAAAATTTGTTGTTGCTTTTGTGAGGCCCAACTAGCTGTCTTTAATTTGTCAGAAATTGCGGAAATTGCTTCATACAATTCACAACTATATCCCTGAAAATCCTAAAAAGTGTTAGTTCAATAGTGTTTTAAGAGCAAAAAAATGTGTTTTGGTGAAGATTAATTTGACTTTTACGATTTAGTTATTTCAATTAATTCGTATACGTTTGATCATTGGTATCATGGATTAAGTGAAAACATAACGCTTGTGGGATGTGGCTTTGAAAGATAAACGTACAAGAACAAGTACAGTGCTCACATGCGAGCTGATGGAAACTTGCAGCCGCTATATTGGGCACTATGGCCACATGAGTAGCAGGCATTACCCCTTAATATATACCCTTAAATAAATTCACATAAGTGTTAGCAGCTGTGGACAGCTGTTTCGGCCTTAATAGGCCTCGTAAATACGGCACAGTGTACCATGGGTTAGTTGATTGTTTTTGGGTAATTGAGGTTATATTAATCACCCGTGCCCTTCTAAATGCGACGTGTTCAATGAATATTTACTTCATTTTCAACGTTCCCTGTTTTGCAGGTGAATTTGCAGATAGAGCAGCATAATCGAGAACTGTTAGCCCTGAACATGAAATTTGGAGACTCGCTCTTGGAAGCTGTCAATCTTTTACAAGAATCTGACAGCTTTTTGGAGAAAGTTAAGGTAAAAAGAAGAATTTCGGAAAATAATTGGTGTGATATTGTAGTTAGTTAGGCTTGAAGTTAAAATCTGTGGTTGCTTTCTGGGGACTAGGGGAGCATACTAGTAGTGAGAGTACAACGGTGAATACCGACGAACTGATATGGGTGTATCAAAAATTTCATTGTCAGTTATGAGGAATTTTATGTCTTAGTCTTTCAGCAAGACTATATCTACTAAATAATCAAATTTTACTGCTTTACACTTTCAATAGCCCACTGACCAAAACGTTGGAAGACTGACCTCCGAGGCTGAACAAATGGTTGAAGTAAGACATTATGATGCTCCAACTATCCAGCGACAAATTAGTGCCATGGAAACCCGCTGGCAGAGATTCCTGGCTCGCATGGAGGAGCATCGCATTATGCTGGAGGCGTCGATTGAATACCATCAGCTGTACGAACAGGTGGGCTTTTGGTAGAGAAACTCATAAACTTAAATCAAGCGGAGAAGTTTTTTGTTTCTTTAAGTAAGTTAATCCATGTGCGACTTAATTTATAAGAATCATCTCTATTGAAGTTATTTTTGTGTTTTCATAAACTATCAAAATTCGTATTTTGTTTTGAAATAATGCGGGTTTTTGTAGTAGGTCCTGCAAAATCCTTTTACAAATTAACGTTTTTTCCCACAACTTCCATTTTTTTTGGGACAGAATACACGATTTACCTAATACTGTTATGTTAATTTTTTTTCATATTTTCTTTTTTCCAGGTTATTGCTTTTTTAAAAAATTGTCCTGGAAAAGTCCTCGAACTTTTTTACCAATAGTGTACGAGTTCTGGGTTGTCTGTATTCATTGAATAACGTTTCGACAGTTTGTGTGGAAATCATCAATAGGTTCAAGTGAAGAACCAGTATCGTCATTTGAATACTGATACGTCCTGTTTGTGATGGCTGGTTGGTTAGTTTAGCTGTGGCACATTAAAAATCAATGAATTTTCTCTTCAGAAGCCAGTTTCTAACCACTTGTTTCTCACCGTTTAGGCAATCACGTGGATTAGCGATAGTGAGCACTTCTTGATTACAACGAGAGAATCAGCCAGGAATTGCCGCTCTGAAGAAGAGGTTATCGATCAACTGGACATGCTGGAGGGGTTTGTTAAACCGGGACTAAACAAACAAGATGCACGACTGCGAAAGATTGCTGAATTGTCCTCTAAACTAATGAACGAAAAGCCCCGGAGAAAGGCCAAGGAACTGGTCGCAAAACAAAAAGAAATAGCAACAAAATTTGATCTGATGGACAGCGATTTGTTTAAACTGGCTGAAAAACTGAGAGAAGCAAAGCGACTTGGAGTTCCAGTTAAGGTAAGAAGTTGTTAGATTTGTTGTTTTAATTGGCCAGCCTTTTCCCAAGTTTGAATGACTCTTGCATTCCAGTTTCGTTTTTCTTTCCTTTTTGTCGCTTCAAACGAGGGAAATAGACTCGTATAAAGATATTGTGGTGTTATTCATATTTTCTTTACTGCGCAGTCGCATACATAGTGCTAAGCAAGAAATATTTTTTCTCTTTTACTTTGCAGTATGTTTTCACTCATAACTGTTGCTTGCACCTTGCACCCCGCAAAAGTAAAACAAATAAAAAGAAAACGAAACTAATTTGTTTACTTTTTGTTAGGAGGAAGAATTATTAGCAGAATCCCTTGAAGCATACGAAAGGGAACTACAAAGCGAACCCGACGAGTCTACTGATGAGGATTGTGGAAGCCCAGTAGTTACCCGTGTTGGCACTCTCTCAACATTCGTTGAAGATACTTTGGGTAAAAAGAGAAAAGCAGAAATTGTTGAAATCGGTGACCCGGACGTCTATGGTAAGCAGACGCAAGTGGCAGTTAACCTTAAAGCTGACTTCCCAGTGTCTCCAGAGGTGGAGAAGAAAATCGAGCCAATAATCAAATCTGAAATTCGTAGCTGGTTTGAAAGTGGGAAAGCCGTTCATGCGCTAGGCTTTCCACAACACGAAATCATTGTACATATTGATGAAGAAGCACGGCGAGAAGGTACTGCACTCACCCCGTGGGGAGGGGATGTAGTGAAAAAGGATGTCACCGTAACCACCCTCGGTCCCTTTGTGAAACATGATATCGAGGTTGAGACTGGTATGGATGTACAAACCTCCACATCAGGCTCTTCAGAGGAAGAAGGTTACAAACGTACGAGGACATGGCGAACCACAACGCGAGAAACAACCACGAGTGTGAAACAGGAAACCAGAACAGAGATCGAGATGCTTGTTCCTGAACGACCGGAAGTGACGTCTAATTTGTACGTCTATGAATCAGAACCACAGGTACAAGGAGAAGTAAGTGTGACAGTTCGATCAAAGGCTGCCCTTGAGAGCTCACCCGACTCTCTACGGCAGATAGAAGGTACCGAACTTGAGAATCTTGAGGGAGATATCAAACAAGCCAACGAGAACATTTGCCGAAAATTGGAAAGTTCTCTAAGCACCTCACGCAAACCGTAAGTACTTGATAACAACAACAATAGTTTATTTAGTCCTCATTAGGCATGGATTTTTTTATTTACAGAAATTTACAGAATAATTTAACCACCGCCTGGTTAGCCTAGTTGGTAAGGCGCCAGTCTGCCGTGTGGGAGGCTCGGGTTCGATTCCCGGCCGG
>JAOCNB020090979.1:0-11848 GCA_026546465.2 Palythoa caribaeorum | reverse complement strand
ACTTAAGGTAAATAATTAAATAGAATAACAATTAAGCATAGAGTTCTTTAGGGTTTTACGAAATGTTCTAAGAGAATCTGAATTAGTTATATTTGTAGGCAAGGAATTCCAAGGACGAGGACCAGTGAATTTTAGGGAGCGTAGGCCATATTGGGTGGTATTGACCGAGGCTCATAAAAAGGGGAGAAGTTAGGAAAAAGAGGGAGATAGTTCTTGTTTACGTTTTCCAATAATGGCAATGCTTATGAATAAAACAAATGAAATCAGTATAATGACCTAAAACATGGCGTTATTAGAGTTTACTATCGCTAGTGACAGATTTAGCTGCCTTCTCAACGACTCTCGCTGAACTTGGAACGAGAACTCACCAACGCAGTTGTTTACTATCTAGACACCGTCGGATTCGTTCAGCACTCAATAAAACGAGATTTGGAGACTGGAAAAAGGAAGCAACGGCCATATACCAGGCCACAGTGCTATTATCAAACAAACGCAAAAAAACGGGAAATACATTGGGCAAAGACTACGGGAAGAGCGGGAGACATAATTCGAAACCGGGAGCTTCCCGGAAAAAACAAGAGTAAGTCGGTCGGTCTGGACAGTTTCTTGTGATTTCATGATCATGGCTGCTATCATTCTGCCGGCGGGCAGAGCTCGAGGCAATGAAAAATCCACAAAATGGCCTGAAAATTCTACCAAAGAACAACAGTAACAAAATAAATAGCACCACTTCGCTAATAAAATCACCTCGTTATAATGACCAAATTTTTAGGCCCGGCAAAATAGCCATACACATAAAATCCTTTCACAACGTTAATACGGGCAGCCAGTTAATACAACCAACGACCGCTTTTTTGAGTCCCAAACTGCGTATATTTCTTTCTTTTGAACCTCGTTAATACGATCACTCAAACCCAGATGCAAAACTTAACAGGTGAAATACAATTGTAATACAATAATTGTAAAGAAACTATACGAAAGTGACTGTTACTTGTCAAATCTGAATTGTCAAATATGTAAAAACATTTACACGCTTTCAGTTTTATAAGAACCAGTAAATTTTGCCGAGGCTTATTGTTCTTAACTTCTTGGCTATTTCAACCTCAATTTGTTCTTGATATGTTCTTATTTCTGTGAGCGGTTTTTAATGAAGAAAAAACAAAATAAAACAAGGTATTGGAAAATGAAACGCCTTGCGCTATACATATATTGTACGGCTGAATTTAGAGGCGAACTACCTTCATTTATTATAAAGCAGTCTTTACAGTGAATCTTTTTATACTTTATGCTGTATCGCTAAGTTTCGGTCAATTTTCTACCACAAAAACTTTCCTAGTCATCAAGCCTCGGCCTAAGCTTGATCTTAAATTGTTCTTTGGGAAATTTGAGCCTCGTCGTTCTTATAAAGTTGTTCTTATAAAAAAAAGCGTGTATTTTAAAAGTTGTTTAAGTGTGACAGAGATGACTACTGAAATATGTACAGATTTGAAACACACCAGCCACATTATTTTAAAGACTGGTTTCCATATAACCGTAACAAGCACCAGTGAGCGAACCGCTGACAGTGCTGGGGCAACCTTTTAATAGAACATGTTGCCGGTGCGCGCCGCCGGTGGATCCCAGAGGGGCTGGGGCTGTTAATAATACGACCAAATTATTTTCGCACGGTATTTAGTACACTCAGCAATTCATTGAGAGCTTGGGCCTCCTGTGTCCGTTTTTGGACGGGAAGGACTGGGAAGAGGAGCATGGTACGAAGGAAATGCCGCTAGCGTACAATACGTGGGCTCAAAAAAACTCAAAATTCTTGGTGATACAGCCAGTTTGCAGTAATTTATCGGTGATCTTCTTCAATATATTTTCAAAATGGATGATACGGAGCTAACCTACAGGTTCTGGAAAATTCGTAAGACAGTTATGCAGGTAGGTAGGAATATCGGATTTGTGAAACTTGTAAAACTAACTCCCTGAACTGCCGAAAGCCTACACGTGCTGCCAGTATCATTGTCACAGTCTGACAGCTCTAGTATCTGATTTGTTCCTCGTCATGAATCATATTCATCAGCAATTCTTGTATGCATGCGAAATTGTAGAATAACCAATCTACATATTTATAACTTAAATAAATTTTGTTATCCCTTTATCAAATATAATCATAATCATGTGATGTGTCAAATATATAAATTACTATAATATTTATTAGGCCCCAACAAAAAATATTAGTTTATCATCCTATCCAGGTTAAAGATGCCATGCGGCAGGCTGATTTTTTTAGTTTTATTTTTTACAATATTATAATGCTTTCAAATGTCACTTTTCTGCTGCATGATCTAACATGTTTTAAAGTAATAAAACAGTCAATAAGCTCAACAAAGCTTTTCTTCCTAGATACGTCAGGCAAAAAAGTCAATCTAAAGAAATCATGTCTTAGTTTGGCAGTGATACACAGTATTCTTGCTTATAGTTGGATATACTTCAACTGCAATAAAACAGTCGAGAAAATCAACACTGAAATCTCCATTTTTATTCAAGTTGTTAATATCCTGGAAAATCTCAGTATGAACCAATTCACGTCTGGAGGTGAATACAAAATTCAAGTTCAAGCTCAAGTTTATTAAATTTTCCAAAATGTTACTTAGAATGAACAACACCTGCAAATAGCGAGCTAATCTAGGCAGGCGTTATTAAGGAGATACATACACGAATTACTAATTGGAGGTGTTAAAAAAGTCAATTTTGATGTGCCAAAATTGACTTTTTTGAGCACTGGTAGCAGAGCTTCAAAAAGTATGCCTGACCGTTACGCACACATGTGCACACCTCAAAATTCAACAGATTTCAAAAACATTCAATCAATAAAACAGTCAAGTTATCAATACCATGTTTAACATAATTCTTCCTGGCAGCTATACATTATCAAAATTTGATGAATTTACTTATGGCAATACTGCTGTGTTACTTTTAAGAAGTCAGGCTAGCTAAGCTAATTATGTCAAACATGAGTGACTCTTTCATGAACAACATTCAATATTTGGCTTACTGTATACCAATAGTAACCCTTTAAGCCCCAAGCACGACAAATGACATGTTAGTAAATTCTCCCAATTGAGCTCCATACTTTCTGTATAAACAGTTTGGGAGAATTTGGCTTTTCAACTTCCAAAATTTATTCTAGTTGATCAATTTATTATTTCTCATTACCGATTCTATGGTTTTGTTATGAGTTATGTAAGGGGAAGTTAGATGTTGATAAATTGCTCTGGGCTGAAAGGGTTAATCTTTTCGGGCCATAAAATAAAATCAACTTGTATCAGCATGTTATTTTCAGACATTGATAATTGTTTTTATTTATTCATTTTTTTTTTTTTGCAAACTTCAAAAATTTTTGGTCGGTCAGCCGACTGTAAACATAGAAATAAGTTGGGATGACCTTAATTACCCTTGCAAGAGCAAAAAACCTTTTTCCTTACGTGTCGAAGAATTTTTTTACTAAAAAACGCCTTAAAATTCAAGATTTAATATACGTTTGAGAATGTTTCTGATAAAGTTCTATGATGTATAATTTTGCTCTCGTCGCCCGGGAACAACAACTTCAACGAGCAGTTTTCGTCATTGGGTATATTTGTTTAGTTGTCCAGAGTTCTCAACGTTTATCCAACCAAACCAACCCAAACTGGTCCTGTATTAGTGCAAGGCGATTTTGTCCGGTGTGGTGTTGCAGTCTTCGCTAATTTGTTTTATACCAACGGTACTTGGCAACCATCAGACATGCAGGTTACTTTATTATTTTCCTTCAGGAAAACATTTGCATTTTCGTGAATATAACTTTTTCAGAAAATCCTGTCGCCGTCACTACAAAAGATTTAAGCGCTTGAAGTTTCAAAATTTCATTCAAGCCTTATTTTTCGCAGCCATTACCCGATTTTATGAATTCGAAAAAAGAAAAATAGACTATTTTCAAATCCAAGCATTTGGTCTTTTGGGAAAAAACATGGCAAGCACATATTAACGCGTTTAAATTGTCCGGTTGTAATTCTATTTGATTGCGCGACTTGTCTCGTTCATTTGTCTGTCGATTGGGGATTTATTAGCAGCTTTTTGTAGATTTGTGTTTCTACAAATCTGGCGATTAAAAAACGCGGCCGCTAAACAATCCTGTAGATTTAAGGACCGTTGGATGTTATGAAAGAGGAACGAATGAAATATGGCCAACTTCAGAAGCATTGATTCGCCTGAAGTTTGACGGCGACCATGAAATGATAGGTGATGTTTGCTTTCACAAAGACAAACTTTTCACCAATCTTCAAAAGAGGTGTTGAACTAAAAGGAAAAACTTTTTACTTAGTTTAAAATTTGCATTGAGCCGCTGTTCCTGTCAGCTCTGTGACATCAGTGAAAAAGAAAGCAATGGCAACAAAACATGTTTTGAGTGAAATTTGTCGGGAAGCTTTAAACTACAGATGACAGCGAAGGTGTGTATTTCTAAATACACTTAAAACTGTGTAAACATAACATTTATCAGTTTGAAATCTCGAAAAGGAAATAGTGCGCACTTTGTGAGATTATAATCAAAACCTTCGGCACAGTTAGGGTTACTTTAATTTTGAGACGAGTATTTCGTAGTATTGTAATTTAGACAAAAACATAACGAGAAGTTATTTTAGAATGAAAGAAAGGTTTTGAACAAACTTTCATAGAGTCAGACGTTCCGCCTTCATTTGCCAAGTTATGAGTTTCTTTTTATCCATTTCGGATGAAACTCTATTGCGAAACATACATTAATAAGTTTGTCGGAGAAATGTGTAAATTATATCAGTTTTCTACGAAAAAAAATATAGCTACCTTTTCAGATTCCTTGCGGTGGTTTGAAAATCCATCGTTGAACCGCTGCAGAGTAACAGAAGAATAATTTGGCTGTCTCTCAGTCGCCGTTCTTATGAAGAAGTTGTTGACATTAGGACAGGAACCGATTTCCTTTTGTTTGAGGTTGTGGTTTATCTTTTGCGTCGTGTAGCACTGTATTTTGTAAGAACACGCACATTCTGACACTTAAAAAAGAATGGCGATTTACATTTCTCGAAACTAATTTTCAAAACGGAATTCATTTGAACGAAATTGCCGCAGATTTTACCCTACTGAATGAAGCTCTTTTTGCGAGTAAAAAATGACGAAGCAGGTGTTCTCGTTTCAAATGTGCTTTGTATTTTTCTCAAAATTCATCAAATGATAAGAATTCTTTTTCGTGATTGGCGGCCGTGGTAGATTTTATTGATTTGCTGTGAGTGAATTAGAGTCTAAAACATAATTGGTTCGCTTGAAATAAAACACCCACAGTTTTAAAATCTTTCTTGATCCCTCGCACATGCATGTTTTAGCTGAAGAATACCGATTTATTTTACATTTATAAGTAAAGTAACTATGAATAGTTCGCTATAATTCGTGCATGGATCATGGAGTACAAAGAGACTGAACAGATAAAAAGAGAAGCTATTGGTTTTACTGTCGAAAAGGAACGGGTTTTTTTTTTATTAAAAACCATATGTCATGTTTTGTTTGGGTTTGTATTTTGATTTTCACAAACCGTGCGGCTTATTTTGTAAAGGTGACCAATGGCAGGCTCTTTCTTTGAAACGTAATGATCATGGAAAACTACTTTTCATTCATTATTAAAGCTTTTATAAACGTGGAATACATTACTTCTCTATAGTTTGAGATGATTTTTAAACAGGATGCAAATTCTAAACGCCGTTTTTGTATGATTTCTTACTTTTAGAGTGACGTTTAGTTTGGCGGTTTGAAATTGCAAACAAAGGAGTTGAGAAATTTTTCATTTTTCTGCAGAAACTAAAATGCGTGGCAGAAAAAATATATTTCGCGGCCGGATTTTGTTTTGAAGATATAAATACATCAAGTAAAATGGCTTTGTATTTAAAAGCCTCCCAGTTTTCCAAAGGAAACTAACAAGGCGGTTTGAAACTGGGCCGTTTGCTATATTCACAGTTGTAGCTGTTAAGAAATAAAATATCTAGGGAAAGGAAAACTATATAAATTATAAGAAAAAAGCATTTTGTTAACTGATTGAAATCGGCCATTTTAAAAATGAAAAACAAAGCCTGGAAATACAAAATCAATTGAGTTTATGCAAGCAGTCTGAATAATATTTCCGATAGACTGTAACTTTGTAGTGTTAATTAAAAGTACGAAAATAAATAAGATTATTAATTTTAGTTTTTGAAAAGTGGCGAACGAGTAAAAAACTTATCGCAGGACTTAAAACCTTTTTTCAACGCTAATAGCTCTCGGTATTTTTGTTCCGTGTCAAAAAAACATTGTTTTAAGTTTTGATTGAGAATATTTTAAAAAGAAAGGAAAAAACATTTTGTATCTGACATGGAAATTAGCGCACCGAGATCGGGATCTTTTGTTACCAGTGACAGTGCCATCAAAATATAATCTAAGGAAAGCAGGAAACTTCAAATATAAACTTTGAAAGCAGTTCAAAATTATTGTGTAAATTCAATAACGGCAATACTCTTCTATTTAAGTCGGCAAATATTGGTACAAATGACCTCTTCAGCTGAGGTTCACAGTGTTGAGCACTTAAAATGATAAGCGTAAAGTTTATCTCTTGTGCCCGAAAAACGTTTTTTTTAAATATTGAGATCACAGTGTTCAAGTTGTTTTGTTGCTCGGCCTAAGATATGACTCACTTTAGGAAGTAACACCCCCTGGGGATCTTAGTAGCGGGGGAAATTACCACCCCTTGGAGTCTTAGTTGTGGGGAATGTAACAATCCCTGGGAGCTTAGTAGCGGGGGCAAATAACACCCTTGGAGGTCTTCGAAACGGGGGAAAGTACCACCCCTGGTGGTCTTAGTAGTGGGAGTTGTAACATCCTCTTGGAGTCTTAGTAGTGGGGGGAAGTAACACCCCCTTGGGGTCTTAGTAGCGGGGGAAAGTACCACCTCTGATGGTCTTAGTAGTGGGAGATGTAACACCCTCTGGGAGGCTTAGTAGCGGGGGGAATTAGCACCCTTGGGGGTTTTAGTAGCGGGGGAAAGTACCATCCCTGTTGGTCTTAGTAGTGCTGGGGAGATGTAACACCCCAGGGAGTCCAAGGAGTGGGGGAAAATGACATACTTGGGGGTCTTAGGTAGCGGGGGAAAGTACCACCTCCTGGGAGTCTTAGTAGCGGGAGAAAGTACCACCTCCAGGGAGTGTTAGTAGTGGGGGAAAATACCATACCCTGGGATTCTTTGTAGCGGGGAAAAGTACCATACCCTGGGGTTCTTTGTAGCAGGGGAAAGTGCCATACCCTTGGGTTCTTTGTAGCGGGGGAAAGTACCATACTCTTGGGTTCTTTGTAGCGGGGGAAAGTACCATACTCTCGGGTTCTTTGTAGCGGGGGAAAGTACCATACCCTTGGGTTCTTTGTAGCGGGGGAAAAGTACCATACCCTTGGGTTCTTTGTAACGGGGGAAAGTACTATACCCAGGAGTTCTTTGTAGCGGGGGTTAAGTTGACTGGTGTGTCTCGATCACAGTTCCTCTTCACGTGCTTCATAGTCGTGCTGTATTTGCCCCACCAGAGGATGGATTGGCATGCCTCGTATGTGGTCTTTATAAAACACGATTTGGGCTTATAAGTAATTTCTTACCTAGTCGTTTTAGTGACTATCTTTAATTTCATCAAAAGGAAAAGTGAAAAACTACTTGTTAGCAGGGGCTTCTGCTTAACTTTATGTTTTTACTTCCTTTCAGGAAAACGAAGAAGAGAGTGAAACTGCTGAAGAAGGCGAGGGAGCTGGGGATGAGGATAGTGACGAAGATGAGTCAGACGATAAGGAAGAGAACGAAAGTGAGCAATTCATTTTTCTACACTTTTTACGCTCAACAGTGCATATTTTTGCCGACGGTAGTTATTGTGCTAGTAATTTTTGTGGTATTCTGCTTCAGAGAGAATCAGACCGATAGAAAATTCATGAAACCCCTTGCATTAAACGCGGTGTTCGTTTAGATTAAGACCGAATCAGTTCTTCTCTCGTATACAACAAACCTGTGTATGTGACTTCTCGGACGTAAGAAACTAAATTCCGATGTTGAACGTGAACATGACCCGACGGCCTTCCGAAGTTTTAGCCTGATATGCAGTTTTTGAGCGTCAATTTCTCGAAAACTAAAAGTTGTACTGGGATGAAATTTTCATATGTACACAAAGTCTGTGAATTAACAAACCTAATAATTTATGCTTCAACAGAGGAGGAAGAGCTACGAGAGGATTTGGCCGATCTGACTACGGAGATTGCCATTAAGGAGAAGTTAATCGAGGAACTGGAGCAGAGCCAGAAGAAAATCCAAGTACTGAAAACTCAGTACGAACAAAAACTGACGCTGCTGCAGACCAAAATCAGAGAAACTGAAGACGAGAGAGATCATGTACTTCAGAACATGAAACAGAAGGTCTCTGAACATGTATTCATGTATCTGAAAGTGTTCGCCACAGTTTTATTATTACATCCACATTTATAAACTTACAACACTTTCGTTGCGTTAAATGTAATTCCCAGCAGACTATCAAATAAGAGCTTACGATGACAATTATTGTGTTTTGTGGATGATGTTTCTGTTTTTATTGTCGTTAAAGTCATTTTTTGATGAATAGTGACGTGATATATCTGAAAAAAGCTGAATCCCTATAGCAGGCATGTTGGTGGCTCTAAAATTCCTAAAAATCCCTAAATATTTTCACTTGCCCTAAAAACCCTACTTTTTCAGCTTTTTTTCGATTTTCCCCTAAAAATCCCTACTTTTTTCTTTTCTATGATGGTTGAGCGCGACTGATGTCATTGAAAGCGCTTGGCGTGGGTTCTACATTTGCCCTACCTGGTCAAATTGTAAGTTTCTTTGTGGCTGGCTTTTCAGGCATTTTAAGCGATTTTATTGCTCTTTCCTTCACTATAAAAGTCCATTTTTCTCGTAGTCTGATTGGAGAGAGGGTGTCACGTGCACGTGAACAAGTTTCGCTCTTTCACGGCAACTGAGCGTTCAGCGGCTACTGAGCGTTCAGCGGGCAACAATATGTTATGTACAGTATCGGGAATAATAGGACCGGAAGTGCTTTGAGTTTTGTAACCTTGGTTGACCTTTGTTGAAGCGCTCGTCACACTGATTAAGCAAAAGTTGTGGGAGTGTAGATTTGGAAGCAGAACAGAGGAAGATATCAAAAAGCTGCTAGAGGAAAAAGAGTCTAAATCCACGTAGAATCAAACCAAACAAGCCTCGAAAATTTTTAAAAGATTTTTTCTTGGAAAAGGATTTTTACCGAAGTCGAAGAGCTAAGCAGCCGGCAGTCTGGAATTAAACCAACTGTTAAAAACTTCTATGCAAATGCTAGAAAGCAAGATGGCTCTTTTTACACAAAAAAACATTCTTAACGCAAGATATGTAGCACGGCATTTCGTGAAAGAAAAGAAGCTCAACATCGTGAGGACCGTCACATTGCTGAATGTAACTAACTACTAAGTTTATCATTGCAATTCAGTGTGATTTCAAATGTTCACAAAACACAGGTTTGGATATTAAAAATTTCCTTACTAGCAGTTTCTAATAGATAGTGAAGTGCTGCGAGCAAGAAAAAGGTTACTTTCACAAGAATATTATCTTGCATATTGGAGATATAGAAATAGTTCAGGAAAAAATATTACAAAAGGAAATCGGGTGGATATGCGCAGGTGCCGCTAAAGACCTCCAAATTCGCACCTCGTTCTAAAGCAGATTTCCGTGTAAAAGAATACCCGTTCTAGAATTTGGCTGTAACTGTGTGCCTCCCGCTCAAACTGACGCCACATTTCAGTAAAAATGCATGTTCGCTGTGTCAAACAAAAAAGCCCTGGGAACGAAGTTGAAATTTGTTTTTGATGGGTGCTCTCAAAACGTATTAACAAAGGAAAGAAAATAAGTAAAAAAAATACATTTTTATTTTGACTGTAAAGGCCCTTGTGTTGCAAGTTAAATACCGCATCCATTTTATAAAACACTCGGCAAATTAGATACCCATTACTAAAATCGGGGCTCCTTTTGGCGGCAAATACCCGGTCGTTGAGTTTTTGTGAGGGAGTACTCCCCCTCCACTGTCGACGTTTCGACACCGTTAGGAGAGGCTTCCTGTGGAGTACGAACTTCCGGTCGAGTGTGATGTCACGTGGTCGAAAAAAATTGAGGATTTCGCGTATTTCGATATCTCGCAGCACCTCAAATCATAACATCACAGAAAGAAAAAAATATCTCCACACAATATTAATGTTACTGACGTTCTTCATCAGTTCTACTGCATTTCTAGAAGTCTTAGAATAACATAGTTTTTAGGCCCGTTTATATTTGTGTTTGCTGTCGTCAAGGTCATTCAAGGTTTGGGCAACCTGTTGACGCAAGTCAGAATTTGAATTTTGCAGTGTCATGTCATGTGAAGTGCAAGTACTGCTCTTCAAAACATCTGAATGTGTTGTGATTGAATTACGCAACAGTCCACTTGCTTCAATATAAATTCATTAAGGCAGGTGTCGCTCTTTCATTTACATCACTTTGCAATAGGAACGAAGCAACGGCTTTTGGCCGCTAAAGAATTCTACTTTTTCGAGAGGTGTCCCCAACGAAGAAGGTGAAACGCCGTATTTGAGTGAAAATGACGACCTTGCCCTCTCGTGTTTTGGTCACTGGAGCGTCTGGCTTCGTTGCCTGCCATATTGTGAAACAACTGCTTTGTGGCGAGGAGTATGTTGTTCGCGGGACAGTGAGAAGTTTAGCCAATGAAACAAAATGCAAGCCGTTGAAAAACTTGGTGCCAAACGCCAAATACCCTCTGGAACTTGTGGAGGCTAATTTGCTAAACAAAGAATGTTGGACAAGGTCATTTATATTAATGTATAATAACTTTTGATATTTTATTTACTCTTTTTGCTTTATTTGCCAAACACTCGAACTTAACATTTATACAAATTATATATACTTTTTTAAAACCGAAAGCTGTAGTGTAATCGTTCTTGAACTTAAGAAAAATTGTGTTATCAAAAGGTCTGAAACGCACGAGATGTAAACCGTTCAATCACGACACTTCATGCTGCCATCATCAGAATGGCAATTACTGCTGACCTAAGATTCAGCTAGTTAAATTCAGGTATCTTACAATAGAGTAAAAAGTACATACTATTTATAGAATTAAACAATAGTAAAGAATTGAATAGCTAAGACAAAAAACTGAGATAACAAAAGATTAATGACAGAGGTGACATCTATAAAATGCAGATTAGGTCTTCTGTATTGGGTGACCCGAAAACACTGATCCCCGGTCCATTGAACCCACAGTACTGACCAAGTCCATGGACTCAGTACTTTATGAACAAGTCAATGGACTACCCCTAGTGACCCCCCTAAGAAAACAACGGTAACAAAATATGGCAACTAGAGATCTTATTTACTTACCATTTGTCTGGATAGGCCACTCATGTGGGCAAAATTTCAACTGTTACGCTGCACAAATAATTCTGCCTCCTTCACTTTGGTGACATATGGAGGACTGAAGTTTTTCAAAATATGGCCAAACTGCCATACATTGACTATACGGGTATGTGCCGCCCGATAGGGTATACTTTTTCAACCTAAATTCATAAACAGGGTATGGTTTTCGGCCGTTTTGGTCATAAACAGGGTATCGATTTTTGCCATTTGTGGTTTTTCAGCCCTTTTGGTAGGCACAGACAGATTCTGCTCAAAAATTCTCAAAAAGTTGCTCAAAAAATCCCCAAAAGTTGCTCAAAAGTTGCTCAAAAAATGAAAAAGTTGCTCATAAAACAT
>JAOCNB020090915.1:0-11850 GCA_026546465.2 Palythoa caribaeorum | reverse complement strand
AACGTCAAAAATATTTATTGATATTTTTTGTGCTCTGAAAACATTGTAAAAGTCTTAAAGGTTAACAGAGAATACGTTCTACGACTTTATTTAAAAAGTCTTCGATGAAGTTTCCGTCAGAGTTAGTTTTATCAGTAAATGCTTCAACTGAAGATTTGATTCCGCTCAAACTTCTGCGAGTCTTCAAATTAAAAATAAACAGTAATCGTATAACTTATAACCGAATGCAATGAATAAGCAACAAAACCGCATAGAACAGGTTCTGGAGAATAAAGTTACATCAGCTGTCAGCAGTTACAGCGAGCTAACCAGAAACGAATGACCTCGTGGTTGATTCCATCGATTTCTTGACTCGCTGTGAAGAATACTCGATACGGAGCCGGAGTTTCATTCAGAATATCGACGACTAGTCCCTTCCAGAACTCTTTTCAAAATTTTTCAACAAATATATCGAATTTTCCCACGACGTGTCACAGAGAAACGTCACACCGCCAACCTCACCACCCCCAAACGTAAAATTGACGTTTCTTGTAGGCAAAATTGATATGTGAGGTTTCCCTTAATGCTGCGGTATCGCGGTTTTACAACACTGTGTGGTGTGTGATTTTAAGAAAGTTTCATTTTATGCTGGAGTATGGCAGTCTTACAACACTGTGTAGTGTGCGTATTTGCTAAAATTTCATTTTATGCTGCGGTATCGCAGAACTCGAAAAAGAATTTTAGTATTTCAACGGCCTACTTTCTTGTGGGAATAGCAATAGCTGACGTCATAACAGCAGTTGTGGTGGAATCGCGTCTCTCTTTCTGCTTTTTTAGGAAGTACGTAAAGGGTATCGGCGACCCGTTTAATCGGATCGTCTGCCCAACGATGTTGAATCTTGCTACAGCTACAAGCGCGATAACCATGAATGCATCTTTCCTCACCGTGCTAGCTTTTACCGTAGCTCAATATCTGGTTGTTACCTCTCCTTTGAAGATGGCGCGGCATATAACTGCTACGAGAGTGCTGATTATACAGGCGTTTATTTGGATCTACTGCTTGGCTTTTGGTCTTGGATTTACTCTGGCTGGTGAACTAAAACGTGCGGTTGAGATTGACGTTTATGTTCACAACATCGCAGGGAGCGCCCTTATGTTGACTTTTTATGCGCTTTTGTTCCGAGCCTTTCGTCGTAAAATGGCCCACAGCGTCCAGCTACAGTCAGAAAGCAGTACACAGCGTACCACAAGCCAGACGCGAAGGATTCAGCTGGAGCGCAAATTCGTAACCATTAACTTCCTGCTGATAGCAGTTCTGATTGGTACTACCATACCTAAAACCATCCTACATTTTGTACACCTCGCTAAAAGTATTAAACATCTCGACAGAGAAACGACAATGATTTATCACCTTGTACTTGACTGTATTGTCTTTACCAAATTTCTGCTGGATCCTTTCGTTTATGTCTGGCGATTCTCCACGTACCGCACAGCTATGCGTCACGTCTGCTGCTGTTGTTGTTCCCACTTTGTAAACGGAGAAGCGAAATTTAGACAAAATACTTCGAATCTACCTTTGGCGGTTTATCAACACAAGACATCCACGGTGACTTTGTCCTCTGTTCAAACAAACGTTAACTGACGTGCCTCGATGTATATGCCTGAACCTTTTTGTAGGCGCCGGCCTTCATACCAACCTCGACATTCAGTTAACCCTTTATCTTCTGCTGCAAAATCTGCTATTAGAGGGACATACATCGATATGCACTCCTTAGATGAAGAATAATATTGAATTGCTTTAAACTTTTACACAATTTTATAAGAACAAGTAAATTTTGCCGAGGCTCATTGTTCTTAATTTTTTGACGATTTCAGCCTTAAATTTGTTCTTAATTTGTTCTTATTTCTGTGGGCGGTTTTTATTGAAGAAAAAACAAAATAAAACAAGGTATTGGAAAATGAAACACCTTGAGCCACACATGTATTGTACGGCTGAAAAAGCGTGTAGTCGAAATAATTATGAAAAATTGGTCTGAAATTGCTGAAAATAAGCAAACGAGGAAGCTCAATTTTAGCGAAAGGTTTGGTTTGCCCGCACAGCGTCAATCCAATATGGTGGAAGCTTTACAAAAGTCTGTTTAGCGTGGGTAAGCTGGATTTTTGTGCTTGTCAGTTTTCTAACGCAGATAAAAATAAATCATAAAACACGTTTGTAGGTAAAATCCCACTCCTTTTAGTTTTAGTAAGATAAGGATGTATTATAGATGTTGAAAAATGTCAAATGTAACTTAGTACTTACCATGCAACTTCGGATATTTTCTGCTTATTATTAAACCGGCTGTTTAACTTGCATCTGAGAAAGTTGTATTTCCATTTCTGAGATATTCGTTTTTCAACTGGTTTCACTCAGTAAACTAGTAACTAGTCGGCCGCAACTGAGAAAATGGAAAGCCAAACTCTACAGTAATTGTTTTTGTTTTTCTACTTTTAAATTAAATCAAAAGAGTAAACAAATAGCGTTGTTGTTGTTGTTGTAAAGTTGTTGTTGTTGATGGGTTAAAATTAAAATTCCATTGAGGTGCACTTCACTGTTGAATGTAATGCTGGTGAGCAAATTATATGCAGTTCTACTTCATTTACCTTAGATTCAGTACATAGAAAGTTCTACGTTTGAAACGTACCTTGGGAAGTTTTTATACATCGAACACTTTATATAATGTGTAAGTGTTATTTACGCAGAAAGCAAGTGAATATTTTGTAAAGTCTGAAAAGAGATGACAGCTCTAATACAAAGCTAACAAACATCAACGCGCAACAATGTTGACAAACAAAACCGCTTTCCACTTGGGCAGGTTGTTTAAATTTTCACAACAAACTTTCTTTCAAAGCCATAAACTATCCAGGACTAGTTCAGCAACAAATGAGAAAAGTCGCTGAATCATTTACATTTTGCCGCAGCAAATGTCCCTTGTCAGTTGCTTTCGATTTTTCAGTTCTATCGACCGATAAGAGAAATAATAAATATAAATACAATATAATAATTTACAGAATTTCTTTAGTACTTAAATTATTAAAATAGGATATAGGATATGTATTTATCTACAAAACATAAATTATATTTCGATTACATCTCCTTATTGTACTTTGAAAATGTACAATAACGTTAAATTATGATTTCAACAACAAGCACTATTTAATATCCTCTATTATTCACCTAAACTTCGGTAAATAATACTCCTTAATTCAGAATATTCAGTCCATAGTCCTTTCTTATCAATAGCACATGATCGTCTTCATGGAGATATTTATCTCCCGAGTGAAGCTAAATCGCAGAACTATCTATCAATCGGTTTAAGAAAACTTCCAGAAAACATATGTTTAAGAAAAAAAATTCGCAGTTCCCTCATAGAAATAATGAGCAACAACGATACCTCTGTTGACTGGTATAGAGACAAAAATTTTCTAGCTGAAAGTAGATTTACTTTCGCAAACAATAGATTTTCAGTAACGATAAGATTAAAGTTTGGAGTTATAATTAATTAGGTCCAACGTTGCCAGCCGGTGCGCGGGCCCAAAAAGGCTCCTGGGTAAACTACATTAAGTGTAACCAACATCATTGCCCCTACCAGTGTGGCCATCATAACGTCGAGTGTACAAGGTTTAGCTTCGTCTTTAACTGCTACTGCTGCAAACAAATTTATAGACTTAGATACGTTTATTCACAACTAGTAAATGCGGGCTGCCATACGAGCAGGAATTTGTCATTGAAAATATTCCAGCTTGAAATGGTATAGCTTTGGGTATACGCTTTTTTTATATAAGAACTAGTTCTTAATTTTTTTGCAACTTCAGCCTAAATTTGTTCTTAAATTGTTCTTATGTCTGTAAGCGGTTTTTATTGAAGAAAAAACGAAATAAAGCAAGGTATTGGAATATGAAACGCCTTGCACTGCACATTGGTTGTACGGCTGAATTAGAGTTTACAAAATAGCACGGATCTCAGCCAATCAGAATCGATCAATTTTGTTATGTATATTATATTATTGTAAAACACTCTGTCACAGTATAACGAGACAGTAAAACATAACAAGCTAAGATACAAACTGAAAAGACCTTTAAGAAACTATCCAAGTAAGAACTAAACAGGTCAACGGCAATGGGATGCAGAAAGATGCTAATTGCGATATTGTTAAACCGTTAATCTCATTGGCTAAACTTTGATCGAACATATCTTCATAAGTAAGCTAATGTCTTTCTTTCCAGTTCACTCATTCATTCCCTTCTAGTTGAAACATTGTTGTTTTCAAATTTAAGAAAAATTCCATGTGGGGAACACCGAAAATCAATCGGTTTTCTTGGCTTTTGTTTTCGAGTCATATGATTGGGTAAATTATTATAGCATTAAAGAAACATGCTCTACACATGGTTAATGTATTCTCAGTATGAAAATCTAAACATTCTGGTGTGGAAAAAGCGAAATGGCGCAGAACAATGGGAGGTACCCTACTTCTTACTCGGACCATTACTTAAACTAAAAAAAGATAGGCGTGGGTTAATTGTGTAAATGACTCATAGAAGAAATAATTATTTTTAAAAGAAGCAAAAATCTTTTTAAAAAAATCTAGTGATTTCGTTAAAAGTTTTTCACTTGCAAAAAAATTGATGGTGGTTCAAAAACCAGTTTGATGACCATCCTACATTTTAGTGACGTTTTTAAAATTCATGAATTAATGTTGTTGTTGTTGTTGTTGTTATTGTTTGTTTTTTTTTTGCATTCAAAATGTATCACGGTCAAATCCGAAATAGATGGGTCAAATTTCCTGCCAGAAAAGGTCTGGCGTACTGCTGAAAATGTTTTCTTTGGAAATAAAATGAAAACAAGTGATGGCGATTTTAAATTGGATTTTAATTCCAGTTTAGCACAATTTATAACGATTCAAAGTCTTTAAAAAACATACAAAGGAGTTTCAGTAACGATAAGATTAAAGTTTGGAGTTTATTTCAAAAAGCTTATTCCATCTTTAATAATGTTCAACGTTGCCAGCCGGTGCGCGGGCCCAAAAGGCTCCTGGGTAAACAAAATTGAGTGTAACCAGCGTACTTGCCCCGAGCAGTGTGGCCATAATGACGTCGAGCGTACCATGTTTAGCTTCGTCTTGAACTGTTACTGCTGTAAAAAATTTATAGACATAGTTGAGGTTTTAACAACAACAACATTTATTCAACCATTTGTTATTACAAAACAAACATTTATGCAATTAAAAAAAAATAGAAGATTGCTTAGATTAGTGGTTATGGCCACAAGAAATAACCACAGGGTTAAAAATGCCAAGTGGCCATTTTGCCTAAATATATCAGGTACCCCTGAAGCAACAATAATTTGCTGCCTAAGGGGTAGCATGAAAATTATTTTACGGTCGGAAAGAAAAAGAATAGCATAAATTAAAAAAAATAACCGATATACATATATACATTACAATAGTCATAGAATGCTACTCTACCTTATAAATTGAAATATATAGGAATTTGGTACACAATCCTGGAACTAAGTGTTTTTAAGAGTTCAAAGGTACTACTGTTTTGTGACGCAAGTAGCTGGCTCCACCACTGGAGATTGGTAGAAAGGGATACACGGAAAGAAACACGCCTTTCTGATGCTTAGCCCACGGCCACAGCTGACTTGCGTCAAGTGGAAGGAAAACTATTATCAATCAACAGTCGCAGAAACCACATGATGCCCAGCCCTAGAATAATTTTACGAAGCCCGAGTGCTTCCTGTTGTTGAGCCAAATGGACGCTCAAAATAAAACGATCTTGTAGTATTCTCAAGTTGGCCAGCACTAGCAGGATATTTTCATAGGGAATCACTTATCTTCAAAATGTACTACTGGAAAATGTTTATACTTTCACACTCTTTTGTTTTTTACCTCATGTTATCTACAAGATGACCTTTTGGTTTTATTGTTTTTTTGTTGTTTTTCAGCACAAAAGCATAAAAAATACAAAAAGCACCACACACAACAAAATTTGAAGCAATATCAGGCGTGTTTCCACATAATGTTGAAACCTTTTATTTCCTAGTGTATTATGAGTCCTTATTCTTTTCCCATCACTCTTCATATCGAAAGATAAGAAGGTGCTAAGTGCTGAAGATTAGCTTCAACAGACCTGAGATGAGTTTCAAATGACACTTTCCCATCAGATACCAGACAATTAGGAGCTGCGAAAGTTTTGATCCAACAATTACATCACTGCCTTGGCACCAAACGATACTTGAAGGCGGCACTCACTTGGTCGCAGTACAAACAGATGAGGTATTGTTCGCAGGGAATATAAAAGGAGGTTAACATTCCAACTGACATACACATGGTTGGAACGCCTGATTAACACTAACTCCACATTTTGAAAAGGTAAGTGCTCGGATATATGTATTGAATGGTAGCATCTTAGAAAATACTTGCATGAGGATGTGTTAATTTAAGAACGTAATAATTGTAGGCCAATAAATATTTATTTGCGTGCAGTGTTTAGTGCAGCTCACATATTTTTCAAAAAACGAAGGATAATGAACATCAACAATAAGAATCCCTAAAACGTTGGTTCAATTAATGTGCAAAAGACAACTGGACTATTATATACGCAGATAAAAACAACGGGGGCGCACAACTTCTATGGATCATAATGATGCTTTTATGTATTATCTAAAAACACATTTTCAAAAAGGAGCAATCGAAAATTGGATTGAAGCAATTATTACTGAGGTAAGCTATAATTTAAAACAAGGTCCTCAGACTTTCGCCTTCAATGATTTGCGAGGATAACGAAACTGTTAATTTTAAAAAGTATAGTATACTAACCAATGTTTGTTCGTGTTATATTATAATCTTTCAATACGACAAGCTTAACAAGAGATTACTCTTGTTCTGAAAACACCAAGTGAGTGCACAGCACAAATTAACAAACAGTTAAAATGGTAGCTCCTTATTGACTCGACCGTGGATATTTGCTTTATAGATACTCAGTGGATAAGGGGTTTGTTTTTGTTTTAACACTGATTGTTTTTGACAGTGTCTTTCCGACGCAGTGGCAACTGTAGAGAATGATATTTTTATGTCTTGTGTAGTTAATACTATTTTGTGTAAATATAAAGTCGAAATGTTATCAAAGTACGCAGCAAACGGTAACAGTTCTAATCGTTCGACAAAAGTAAATATTTCCATATTACTTAACAAACATTCCAGTATCATTTGAGTGACTACTGGAAATGGTTTCAAAACACATTTGTTACTCAAATCACTTGTTATTAGCTCGATAAACCTTTTCAGCGGCTGTGAAAAAACTCTTCAAGAGAACATTTCACTGGATTAGCACTGGATTAGCAAAGTTGTTTCGTGATTTGTAAAACTGATTAACACTAAAGATAAGAAGACAATTTTCACAGATGCTAAATGCGGTAAGGACCAAGTCAGTAACTTTATCTCAGTTAAAATGATTTCCTCGTGTAGAAATTTAAGGAATTCCGGAAGTACGGTGTATATACCGATGGTCTAACAACTGTTTGCGTTCAAAAGTGTCAAATTGGGCAAGCGATTTTCAAATTGTACTAAACGTAACAAAGAAATGTTTTCGTTAACAATGATGTCATTTTTTTTTTCAATCTTTGTTACGGTTGTTCTAGTATTTTCTCAGTTTCCTGTTATAACATTTAATTTTTTAGCCAGCATCTAATCATCACTACTGCTGCCTTCGAAAATGATGCACTCTTTCGAAACTAGATGTATTCAGCAGTTACTATTCATTACAGATTCTTGGAATCGTGCAACAAGTTAAGTTTATTAAACTTCTCAAGATTATTTGCTTTTGAAAAATAACAAACAAACAGCGCCGTTTAATTCTGAGGTGGAACCAGACGTAAACATACTATGTCTACCCCACAATTCCTGGCGACACACCCAATTATAAATTTTCGTTCTTCACTACTCACGTACGAATGCCTACGTAGGCACGTTAGTGTGCAATTAGTTACCTACTGACAAGACCTATTGTTGTCTCTTTTGTCTTAACCAGCAATTGTAGTCTACGAATACCTTTATACCACATTCCAATTTTGAGTGTGGATACTTTAATTTCCTAAATACCACGTACATTTTGTTCACAACAAAAAAAAAACAATATGTTTGTTGTAAACCGGCCAACCGTGGTTTCACAGCTGATTAATCAACTGTAGTGTTACACGCGATATTTTTATAAAAAACTGACATATATTTACTAAATGATGTTTAAGATATACAAATGTGAGTTATGCCGGTAATTTCAAAAATTGGTCACTGTCTAAGTTTTTCAGATAGAAAGTGGTTTCAATTTTTGACAGTTGCTGCACCATGACTGGAGATGAGTTTGGTGAAGAGTTGTAACTATAGCCAGTAGGAAATTAATTTTGTCTCTTTAATTATATTTCGATTTCTTGTCTTAAAGTGTATAGTGTATATGGGTTTTAAAGTTTATAGCTACAGGAAACTTTTTGAAACACTTTTCTTCAACCAAAGCACGCAAGGTTTACTCCCAAAGACCGAGCGTCCAAATGCTATCAGTGAGTTGGTTTCATAAACAACAAACCAGAGCGCCAAACAGTCAAAGTGGTGATAATATGACGCAAATATTGTCAAAATGCACTAAAACACTGAAATAAAAGACATCAGGATCCAAATTTTAACTTAACTAGTCATTATCAAAACAAGCAGTGGACTGGTACGAATATTAAAAATCGATTGAATTGAAAAATGAGGCCCGCCATCTGAAAGAACAGCCAAATATTAGAAAGTTGACCAAATCTGAGAGTCATTGGTTAAAACGCAAAGGCATGGCACACTTTAAAATATTCCTAAAATAAGAGAGCTTTGTATGAATTGGAGGCCACGCTCGTAACACATTTAATAAGAAAAGTGTGATTTTTCTTTGTTTTACATTTCCCAGTGGAGTATAGCACGTTCTTTTGCGTCCCAGTATAACGTAGTTTATACTATGTGAGCTCCTGCTGCAGAGACCCTTCCCCTGGATATTTTTAAATTGAAATTTGGCGTTTTTTTAAATTCATTTTTAAATTGGAATTCTTTTTATGCACATCAAAAGAATTTAATTAAATTTTGTACGACACAATTTAAACTTAAACTCTGGTAACCAAAAATCACGAAGGAGGCGGGTTTATGATGGAATACATTCCTATGACGACATATGTTTAACCGCCGAAAACGCCTACACGCTTTTTTTTATAAGAACCAGTAAATTTTGCCGAGGCTCATTGTCCTTAATTTTATGGCGACTTCAGCCTCGACTTGTTCTTAAATTGTTCTTATTTCTGTGAGCGGTTGTTATTGAAGAAAAAACAAAATAAGGTACTGGAAAATGAAACGCCTTGCGCCACACATGTACTGTACGACTGAATTTAGAGGCGAACTACCTTTATTGTTTGTGGAGCAGTCTTTACTGTGAGTCTTTTTATGTTTTATGCTGTATCGCTAAGTTTTAATCAATTTTCTAACACAAAAACTTTCCTAGTTATCAAGCCTCAGCCTGAGCTTGCTCTTAAACTGTTCTTAAATTTTGGCAAATTTCAGCCTCGTTTTTCTTATGAAGTTGTTCTTATTAAAAAAAGCGTGTATTTTAAAAAAGACCTTTTGCAGCTAGAGATCCCATGACGTAACATACAGGAGAGCAAAGCGTGTGACAAGAATCCACTGAAAAACGTAAAATAAAAAAAATCATCTTTTTCTAGTTAAAATTGTGTTTTGTCTTGGAGACTACCACATTCTTTCGCGTTCCAGGATGACGTAATTTGTACCATGTGACCTCTAACTGCGAAAGGCCTATTCTATAGACTATACCTAGCCAAACGTATATTTGTAGGACGCTTTTCTTTCTAAGTTGCAATGTCAAGTCTCCCTATAAGAACTATAGAGGGAAACTATGTTTTTCAACGACAGAAAATCTAAAGCAGGAACAGGTGTCGTTGAGGTTCAGTTTAAAGGAAACAATGCGTGTGACGGTTTCTTCACCTTGTTCTAATTAGCGTCTAACGCAGGGCTGCCTTTGCGGTAATTTGCTCAGTTAATTTTCGTGAAATGGGCTATTCAGACTTGGAAATTCTTTATGATAAATTCTTCAATGTAAACTATATAAGTTCTGCTTAGGAAAACGTTTAAGGTGGCCGGGCTGTTCAGTCATGATAAGCACGTAAACGTAAAACAAACTAATGATTTCTGATTCCAGATGGTTGTTATCTTGAAAAATAGGAGGCCCTTGCTCCTTCAATTCAATTCAATTTTTGACTTAATTTTGAGGGTTTTTCATTATTTAAGTAATACTTCTGGCATTATCGTAATTTCCCTTTCTCCTTTAGTGGAGCTGTCAGTAACACCACAAAAATATTGACTGATAAAGTGTTAATCTGTGAATAAACTCATTCGAGTAAGTGATCCGATATTCAGTTTGACTTGGGAGTATATAGAAGGAGAGTTGAAGTTGGGATTTGATAACTGGTCTTATTGAGAGTTCTAGGCAGAAGAAATACTTATTAATGAAATGATTTGTTTGAAGGCCAGTCTTTGCTTAATTAATCAATTATATTTTCAAAAACTGAGTTTTGAAAATATAGAAAGTAAAAACTGAAAGTATCCGTTCTTAATCTTAGTATTGATTGGACATCAATGAACGAAACATTTACCTTATTAAAAGACATGATCCAAAGATCACGCATTCTTTACATTCTACGACATGCAGGACGAAAAAAAATACATTTCGTATTCAGTTAAACGTCAACTGATCAAAAGACTTTCATTTTCAGCTTGCTCTGGCGAAATACAGAATTTTGTGCATTTTTTAAAAAATTCAAAACACTCTTTGATTCCTTTTATGCTTCACTCGTTCCACTTCGTATAAGGGTCAATTTATTTATATCAGTCTAGGACTTCTAAAGAATTTGATAACATCACGTGTCGCAAATAGTGACAGTCTATAAAGAATCTCTCATTTACACATATTTTAGATAACTGATTTGAGGGAAAAGTTGACCTATCTTCGGATGGACACAAATGGCAACATAAAAGTGGAGTATTTAGTAGTATATAATTTCCACATCTTTAAATTTTGTCTGATTAAGAGTCAAATCAAGTGCACTGTTCCATCGGAAATTTCTTATTCTTTGAAAACTATCTGTTTTCAATTACATAAAATCGATATCTAATTTACTTTGTTTCAGAATGCATGTAATCAAAAATTGGTTTTATTTAAGTAATAAAGTAATGTATTTGTCACTGATTTACTATCGACGTTTAACACAAAGTTTTGGTAATAAGTTGTACGTTCTATATCATGCCAATTTCAATAATGCTCATTTCAGTTACTACTATTCAAAGATTTCATCCGTGATTACGAAATTCTAAATACTCTTTAATTAACTAAAGGCCTCGAGGGGAACAGATATCAGTGTCTTTGTATATGATTGTTACGATTAGTTAAAAATTGTTTACCACCATGAACTCATTGGAATTTGTGTATTTACGATGAAATACAAAATAATGTAAAAGAGTTTTTCACACGGGAAAATTTATTTCTAAATTAAAATGTATTAATTAGACAACTTTACACAATTTTTTTAAATAATAAAGTTAAGATTACGATATTCAATTGCGCCATAGTAACACAAGTATAAAACGGAAAACCATTTTCACGAGAGTGGACCGATAAAAAAATTAGTTAGCGTCCCCGCCCGACCATTGAAAAGCGCCCGACTCAATTAATTTTTTATTTTCATAGTTTTTCTTTAAAAATGTTTTAATACTATTTTGTGACTGCAAAATTGGTAGAAGTCGGAAT
>JAOCNB020090888.1:2500-11850 GCA_026546465.2 Palythoa caribaeorum | reverse complement strand
CAAAATTACTTAAAAAACCAATTTTAAAGTACTTCCGAAATTTTCCGATAATTTCCGAAGATTTTCCGAACATTTCCGAAGATTTTCCGAAGATTTTACAAAACCTATAAATGCATTAGAAACGGTTTTTTAAACATTTCCGAAACTTTCCATAGATTTCCGGAAACTGTCGGATAGTTCCGATGATTTCCGAAGATTTCCCGTATACGTAGGCATGGGATAAATTATGCAATGCTTTCTCGTGGTAAATCGTATTTCTGCTATTGAACAGAAGAAATATTCCTCAGTAAAAATTTAAAGTTGTTGAGACTGCGGTCGTCTGTGACTGAGAAAATGGCGAGAGATGTAAACAAAACAAGTGACCTTTAGAGACTAGCGAATTGAGCTCGATTCTTTCAATTAAATATTGTCTACAGGTACAACCTGAATAATTTTGTTTGTCTACAGTTACATTAAAAAAAGAAGTTATAAGGTTATAAATAAAGTTTAAAAAATTAAGTAAAGTTGACCGTCTTAACTTTTGATTTGAGACTTCTCGAAACAAACTTCTGCATCTCTGTTTCTAATATATCTGTAGAACATTGTTTCTGGTTGCTGATTTCTCGGGTTTTTTTTGTTTTCTTTTTCTGGTTTCGCTGTTTAGTAACGCCACAATAAATTGGATACATCGTGTTTTGCTCCTCTCGGCTTTCCCTCCTTTAAGCCGTGTTCAATCATTAATTAACAATGTTCAAACAGGTGATCGGTCAGAACTCTCCTGATTTAGGACTCAGCGTTGTTCTTCTCTCCGCAAACCACGAAGGTTACTCCCTGTGGTTATGAGTGTTAGCCACGATCTCCCAAATTTTGCACCAATAGTTTGCAAATTTATCCGGTCCTGTGGTGCTCAGGTTTCGTTTCCTCATGATAATTTTAACTTCTTCGCTTGTCTGTAGGACAAACATCTCGTCTGATGCTGGTAGAACACGATTGTTAACCGCTTGTCTCAATTCTGCAAGCCAGCTTGCTAGGCTGTTTCCAGTACTTTCTTTGTTTCAAAATTGCTTCCAAAAAGTACCTGAACTTTTACGTTTTCAAATGTTGGACTGGCTAGCTACTTCATCACTGGCGGCTTTATCGTGACGATTGTAGTTTAGTGGGGTGGATAGGTGCATAAACTGTTCACTTTCTGTCAAAAGCACCAAAATTGGCACAGGCATTGTTTTTTAGGTATAGAACAATATCTGATATGGTGTCACGCCAAAATTTTTCAGTTTGGAGAGTTATAGGGATTTTTCAAAATGGCGGCCATTTTGAACCGGAAGTGAAATGATCAAACCAGAAATCACTTAAAAAAGTTAGTTTCTTGGATATAGCAACTTCCAAAATATAAGACATGTTACTCCAAAACACATTAGAATGATGAAGACATAAAATATATTGCTTTTTAGAAAAAAATTAGTTAAAAATGATACAGTTTTTATTTTTAAACCGGAAGTGATTTTTGGGGGGTTGGGGGTAGAATGTCAGCTATTGTCATAATTAGTTTGCTGCTTTTACTTATGTTTTAAAAGAACAGTCATTGATAATGGAAATGCATGTTTATTAATTTGCATTTTTTCTTAAAACTCATCTATTGAATCGGCCTTAAAGTATCTAACGGTTGTTGCATTGTTCTGAGCATCTGCATAGATTGCTACATCTTAGGTCATTTTTTGCACATGAACATCTTCCTCTGCACCCCTTTACACAGCTGCAACTTATAAGCTCTTGGCATGAATGGACAACATCTGGTAAAGTGGTCCATAGCGGCACCCACTGGTCATTTTCTAAGGACCAACCCCAATCTTGCGGACTTGGAAGAGATGGTGCTGGTACCAATGATTGACCCCAAACACATCCTGCTTGATAGGCTGTGCGCAGGACATGTTGATCTAAGGCAGCTCTTGTTGGTGGAATATTGTCAAACTGCCTACCCTTATGGACAAACATATGCTTTCTAGCCGTATCTACTGTGGCATTAGTGCTTGAACGATCATACAAAAGAACAACAAATCTCTCTAAAGAGGCCATCAGCTTGCCATCAATGACTGGCTTATGACTTGATAACTCTGTAAAGGCATCTGTAACATCTGTGAAAGCATTCCATGTGTTCAAAGCTGTTTTCTTACCTTTTCCAAAAAACATAGAAACAGTATCACACCCTGTGAACGCATGGAATGCTGGAAGTGCAAGTGCAACTTGAGGGGCAAGACTATTTGCGATACCATGTGCTGGAATATAGCGGTGGTGCTTTCCTGTACCGAAGCCGATCCAAACCTCTACTGATTTATCAAACTCGTGAAGTTTTGGGATTGAAGCAACTGAGAGGACAAGGACATCAGTGTCAACTGTGCGCAACAAGATTCGCTTGTGACCACATTGAACAGCATGGTAAGTATGAAGTAGCATCCTTGTATCAGCTTCTTCTTGAGTACATGGTTGTAGCTGATCAATTTTGTCACACGGATGAACACTCATAATACCTTCTCCATATGTTGTAATTATTTGCTTGCAAGACAATACTTTTGAAAGGCAGGTGGCTAAATACTCAAACAGTTCCTGCTTATTGGAATTCACACGTAGAAACTCTTTCCAGTTTCTTGGAAGCTTGTTCTTACCCTCCACTTTTTGACGAACGCCAGGTCCACGTTTACTTCTAGTCATTGCTTTCAAGCTGTCATCTTTGTATTCGTCCCAAACGACATCCACTCGTTTGACGTGAGCAAGCTGTGCCTCTATGTAAGGAATGAAGCATCCATGAGAGTAATCAGAAAATGTCTTGTGTGTGACGATGGGCTTGATCATGTTAACGGCAGCAGCGCCGTCAATTACCATTACATCGACATCTTTAGGCATACTCAATTCAGATGTAGTTAACGCTTCTAGACTCTCTGTCAGCTCGGATTTTCTCGTTGGTAGCCGCAGAGTACCTTGATCTGATAATGACGGTGGAAATGCTTGGTTCTCGTATTTAAAGAATTCATCCAAATCACCTTGGCGTGTTTGGCAAGCAATGTAAAGACGTGAGAATAGCGAAGAGTCTTTTTTAACTGATGACAGTCGCTTTGACACTCTTGACAATTTCTTTTGTGTGGTTGGGGTGAAGAAGTCTAGTTTATTTCGTTTGATGGGCTCATCTAATGGAACTTTTCTTTCTACCAACCGATCTTTGACAAACGTTTCAAACTGTTCCTTGCCCAAGGATTCACTTTTTTTCATGATCTCTACAGTGCATTTGTCTGCTACGACCTTGGTATCAATGACAAACAGATCTTGGGAATCTTCAAGGAAAGGATTTCCCATCTCGTTGAGTGTAGATTCTAGTGCCTTCACATCATTAAAAAATGATACTTGATATCCTTTCTCAGTCTCATGATGCGGTAAGCTTGAAGCGATGTTAGAATAGGAAGACATGGCATATTGGAATTCATTATTGAGTCGTGCTACCTCTGGACCTGAAAGCATCCATCTTCTAAGTGCGTTTGGGTTTTCGGTCAGGCCTACTGCTCCTCCTTCGCCTTTTACCACTGCATTATTTTGCTCATGTGCCTGATCAATAGGGATAGCAGAGAATGATCGCCTTGTCTTGCTTACTGTAAACAGGCCTTTCTTGAAAGCTGCTGCAACTTCAGGTACAGTTTCTTCAAGAGCACACATATCACGTAGATGAACAGATAGCCAACGAGCGTAGTTTGGATGATTGGTTGCAAAAAACCATGGCAGCATCTTATGAAGCATACTAATGTACAGATCGAAGTTACCAGTTCTCAGGGATTTTATAAATAGTAACAGGAGAATTTCAAGATGAAGAACCGTGTACCAATACTGGAACTGGGGTATTGCAGCCTTCAGACCAATGCACCAGTCTTCTAAACAAAGCACATCACTCTCACTCTCATCTTTGTACTTGTCATAAGCTTTCTCCAACATGGCAAACAAAGCACAGGCTGTAACTTGATGAGCTCTTCGAGTGCGAACAACGTTAGAAGCCTTTAAAAAGGACTCTGCTGTACCAGATGATGCCACATTAGATTCTGTGATTAATTCAGTCCATCCACTCCCTTCAAGCCAGTTTCCTAGAACTTTAAGAAATGCCATTTCAATGTGTAGACCGCCAAACATAACTACGAACTTTTTTTCACCATAATCTTCACTCCATCTCCATTGGATTTCTTTTGCTACAGCAAAGAGTGGCTGATCATACGCTATAACAGGGACTTGACCAGGATTTAAATGACCGATAGAAGACTTGATGACATCCATAGAGTGCTTAATCATAGCAGTGGACTTTGCTTCGTAAGGCAGAAGTGGTAGCAATGATGAAATGGCGTGTGTTGACGTTTTAGGTGTAGTTAAAGCTGAATGAAAGGCACCCCATGATACTAGTTGATCATCTACCAAGTTTTCTTGTCTTATAACAGAGCTGGTATGGATGAGCCAAGATTTTTCTTCATTATAGCTAGAGCTAAATAAGGTGTCATCGCATGTTATTGGTGTTGTTGAGTTTGGAACGGCAGGAGTTCCAATTGCTTGGTCAAGTACAGGAAGGACATTTGTATAGTCGTCAGGTAGCTCCTTGACAGACTTGGTTGTAGCTGCAGTGATGCTAGAAATGTCCAGAGGTTCACGAGTCCGACCAGGCATTTCTTCACTGGAGTGCTGAAAAAGAGATATGCCTGTGCCATGGAAAGAGCCTTGTGATGTCGTTGAACTTGGATTATGGTCTATATTATCAACAGCTGCGACTGTAAACAAATCGAGTAGGAGGTCAAGAGGACAGACAGCATTCTCATCGTGATAACGGTTGCACGCTTCATTTCCAAGATCAGTAGATATTGCCAATACTCGGTCGTATGATATGCTTATTCCAAGAGTATGAAGTGTCTCCACAAGTTCCCGACATCGTGTTTTGGCATGAGTTGCCATGCCAATATATATGGGGAGTGGTGTTTCACGTGACTTAACCCGTCTATTGTGCTTAACGTCTTTGTTTCTTCGACGAACTAGCGAGTTGTATTGTACAAGTTGAGATATTGACAAGACAGCTTGATCTTGTGCTGGGCGTTGGGTTTGGGCTTCAATATTGGGTCCATAGAGCACCATGCTTACAAAAGACAATAGTGATGCAGCTACAGCATTCTCTTGACAATTTGGTTCAAAGGATCCTGAAAAGGTGTACTTAGACTTGAGCATATCTTGGCGAATAACAGCCGCGGCTTTTGCAAGATAAATGGCTTCATCATCAGAATTTTCCATTTGGGCTTTGTACAGTGCTTCCCCGACATTATCTGAGAACGCAAGATAGCAATCACGCCCCTTATTAAATGAATTTAGATCTGGAAGTTGAATTAAGAGACGTTCTTTCAAACGGGAGGTGTTTATGCGCTCTGGCACTCCTTGGCCCAACTGTTTCAAGCAATTCTTGTACTTTATTGCCAAATCTGCAAGCTTGAATGTTTTTATTTCCCCTTTGTTACTATGAGATTCTTCTATGTAACTTACCAGCTCTGCTAGGGCAATGCCTTCGAGGCGACGTGATAATTCACATTCACTTTGTTGGTCATTGGTCTTACTTGCAGAAGCTGCTTTTCTGTAAAGGTTAGTTAAGCAATCTCGGTGATATAAGGCATCTTGAGCAATCAGGTCACCCTTGCTTAGTGTTGCTAACAGATTTTCATCATTTAAAACAGCTGCACATTCACGTACTCGAGCATCCAACCGAAATGTTAATACTTTATGCAGACTTTGGTTGCTCAACTTCTTACAAATAAAACAGATATCGGTTTGATCAGATATAGAGGCATTTAATCTAGTAAACTTACAATGGGAGGTATCATTGTTTTCTTCTTGAGATTTCCTTTTTTCTGCTCTTTTTAACTTTGTTGAATTGTATTGGGAGTAGCAACTCTTATGCCAACTTGCCTTTTGATCAATAAACGTCTGTTCAATGCCATTGCCCTCATCTAGCCTTGAGACTAGTGTTTTAATGTATCCCAATGAGGCAAATTGCTGAAGATTACGGGAAAGCGTTTTATAACCAGCTCCTATATCAGAACGTTTAGAATTGGCAGGGCACTGAAGAGTCTCTTCGGTCTTTTCTTGGCAGATAACACACAAATCCCAATTTGTTGAAAGAAGTTGGCTAGCTGTGGCGCATTCTTCCATAGGAGATCAATGCTATAAAAGTTTAGAAACTCATATATTTAGCCAGAATTATTTCAAGAAGTACTTTAAAGTACTTGAAAGCATACTTACAGTCATTTTTCGCTTTCATTCGTCTTCCACGAGAATGCAGAATTATGTGTCGAAGTTCAATATTTTTTTTTGCTAATCACAATTTAAATATGATAGAAGATATTATGCTACTTATATAGAATTAATATTTAACACCAAAAGACAAAAATGATGTATCTTTAAGTACAAACAAATTGGTGGGACTGTAAGTACAAACAAAATGGCGGATCTGTAAGTAATTTGAGGGGAGTCTGGGAAGCACCCAACTCGCACTGTATGATGGGTGAAAAAAAATTATTTCCGGTTTGCAAATTGCAGGAAGCATTTTCAGAAAACAAAATCTGAAAATTGCGCTTTAAAATTGTGTAATTTTCTGATCAATTAATTTTCTAAAATTCTATTACCACAAAACTAACTTTTTTAAGTGATTTCTGGTTTGATCATTTCACTTCCGGTTCAAAATGGCCGCCATTTTGAAAAATCCCTATAACTCTCCAAACTGAAAAATTTTGGCGTGGCACCATATCAGATATTGTTCTATACCGAAAAAGCAATGCCTGTGCCAATTTTGGTGCTTTTGACAGAAAGTGAACAATTCAGGCAAAATTATGCACCTATCCGCCCCACTAGTTAGGTCTCTCGTTCTATAATTTCTCTTCACTTTACGTAGCCGTAGTTCTATTTGAAATTAGTAAAAGTAGTTTCTCTTGATTGTTGTTGCTTATTTTTTCCTCCTGCAAGATACATAGATTACTTCATGGAAAGCGCGCGTATGGGATTTTCGCACGAGTTGGTGATGTATCTGAAATCGAACGAGTGAGCGCAGCGAGCAGTGCAATCAAGCTGTAATTTATTTGTTTTATACATACTGGCATTTTATTGCTTTTATTTATTCACCTTTAAACTGAATCGTTTTCATCAGGAAAAAAAATCACTGAATTCGCAGAAACTGTTAACTAGTACAAAACAACAAGTGTATAAGAACTGTACAAAAAATTTGCCATTCTGTTTTCTGTTTATCAAATGCATTTCGTTATTCCCTTTTCAGTTAAACCGAAAGTTTTTAACCATGTTAATAGTTTTTGTAACTGTATCCGTGTTTATAATAACATGAAAACAAGTATGATCTTTAACAATTTCGTCATTTAACCGAAAACTGTACAGTTTCTAATATAAATTTTCTCACGTCTGATTGGCTTAAAAAAGTCGCGAACTGGATTTTCGCATAATGAATTTTCATAAAAAATCTCAGAATGTATAAATAAATGACTGTTCTTTTTTTCTTGGTGATCTTTTGTTAGCGTTTAATCTTCCTACTTAAACTAGAGGGAATAATTTTTTTCCAGATTTCACAAATTTTATTTCATACTCTGTCTTCAATTTTTGTTGATCTTTATTGCTTGATGTTTGTGCATTGAACTTCTCGGCTTCTTCTTTCCATTGTAAAGCAAGAACAAAAGAACGACAGAGTATAAAAGGTAAAGTGCCATCCACGGGTAACAAAATGGTCGTTGGTTTTGAAATTTGCAGTTTTTGTTAATTCGGTGACTCCATTTTTATTGTTTTCCATTTTTTTAGATAAAATCTTCCTTTTGTTCTAGTGCTAAATGACTCTCCCGTTTTTGAATTCTCCCAGATCTGAATGAATTTGGGTAAAATTCTTTATAGCTGTGTCTAACAATGATTTCTTTTTTGGCACATGCATGATAGGTGTCGATCTCTGTGAGGAAGAAAAATCTAGCTCATCTAAATTTTGAGAAGTTTGTGTTTATAAAGTTTGAGAATACTTATTAAACAAACTGCCATTTTCGCTTTCACCGGCTTACTTGATTGATTTTCTTTCCCTCCAACCATTTCAGATTGTTTCGCAATCATTTCCGGGAATCTTTTCGCGTTTGACAGCATAATCTCGCACATTCTAACTTGTTGGAGTCATGCTAGCAAAGCCCATCTCATCCATTGTTCTTTCATGAGTTTCATGCGTATCCTTTTTCGCCAATTTCTTGGCGTGGCGGACCTCTCTAAACTGCTATTACCAATGCCTTATTTTTGCACTGTAGTAAATCGTTTATCATCTGTTCCGTCAATCTTATTCTCTTTGATTTTCTACCGATTTGTTGTGTTTTCCCGTTGTTCACTTGAATTCCCTCTCCCTCAGACGCCATTGTGGAGTCAAGTTTGCTAAGCAGTTTGATAAAAACGAATGAAAAAATAACAACAAAATTCGTGTGGCTTTCTGTCTCGAAGCACCAAACAGTCTCGTGTCACTCAAAGAAGCAATCAAGTACTTGAAAAACTATATAAATTGGATCTCGCCCTCAAAACATAGCTAATTTTTGGCGCGAACAAAATACACGTCCACTCTGCTTGCCGCCGTTGTTGTTATTATTATTATTACATTTTTGTCTAAAAAGACTTGCAACGTGAAAAGAGACGTGGAGACGGTACAATATTTCAACTAGCCATTACCAGTCTTCTTCAGGTGAATACCTCGTAGTAACTCGTCGTTATGTGAAATCGCCAGTGTTGTTGCTAGCCGAAATGATTAGCCGAATCTAACAACACCCTTTAGAGCGACACATTAAAAAAATATCGTTATTTGAAAATGGAGAAGACCTTGCACATTTACAAACACTTACACAGCTCTGATCCATGTCGTTTTATATGTTCTGAAGAATGTTTCGAAATCATCAATCAAGCGTCAACATATTACGGTCTGAAAATCAAAGTAGCGTCACACATGCTTTGGGAAAAGCCGAGGCTCCACGCTCAAGTGAAGCACTTCAACATTAAACTCCTATGATAAAAGGTCACTCATTGTATTACCTTTATCATTATTGTAATTATATTGTTTACCTTTTCTATCTTTTGTACACTTATAATGCACTTCATTGAACACTGAGGTAGGCAGGGGTTTCTACCGATCTTAAATTTGTTATTCATTTGTTGAATATTGTTATTATTATTATTATTATTATTATTATTATTATTATTATTATTATTATTATCATTATTACTGTTGTTGTTATCGTCATCCTTAATAAAGAGATTTTGTAAAAGGGAGAATAAAGATTAACGCATTTATCTCATATTTG
>JAOCNB020090861.1:0-11851 GCA_026546465.2 Palythoa caribaeorum | reverse complement strand
CCTGCGATGGATTAGTGTCCCGTCCAGGGGGAGTCAATGACTCTCATCCGCTTAACACTACAGAAACTGGGGATAAGAACTGGCTCCATGGGCCACTTAGGCTCGTAAAAGGATATAGCTTTAGCTATAACAATAACACTATTAGATACTGCGAGATAATAAAAACAATATATAGCCAAAATAATACAAATATTCAAAATAAAAAATTGCTCTGTCAAAATAGAAAACACTCTTTTTTAGTGCATCGATTGCTTTGATGATGATGATGATGATTGTGATGAGGACAATAATGATAATGATAATGGTTCTGATAATGGAGATGGTGGTCGATGATTACGATGAAGTCAATAGTAGTGGTGATGGCAATACAAATGACATTGACGAGGAACATCAAAAGTTCCAATCAAAGAATTTAACAATCGATGTAAAATTGGGGGTAGCAAATGGTCCCCGGAATTTTTGTAAGTGATCCCAAAATACGGTCCTTTCTCAAATTTCAGCAGTTTTCCCGATTCTTGATTAGGATCGTCCCAGTCGTCCAAGACATTATCAGAATTTTCAATTCAAGACACGATTGAATGGGGATACTGCTAAAGCAATCCGAGATGACCAGAAACGACTGTGACGGAAACGACCGGACGATTGTGAAAATTTGGGAACGGTCATATGTGAATCGCTTCAAAATGTCGAAGTGGACTGTCTGTAAACTATTGAAACCAGCTTATTACAGAAACCTGTCACTTTTCAAGATGACCAAGGCGGTCGCATAAGAAAGACGGATTGTCCTGATCGTTTGATTCGTTTCAAAATCAGTCGAGACAACTCAGACGATCATATGAGAACCAGGCGTTCGGTAACAAATTACAAACTGACGAATCGTGATTTGGTCTTTTGTGTGATTATAACACGAAGCCATAACACACTTTAGGGTACCGTTTTCTATTAAAGATAAGGCGTTATAAAATAATTCAGATAGTACACACGTTCTGATTGGTCGACAAGTGTGCTTTCATAGTGCTTTGAAGCACAAAAATGAAGTTTGGTTGTCGCCAAGTTGGGAGAATTTGCGGTTTCATCAGAGAATTGAAATAAAACTACATGCACAAGCTAGTGATAAAGGATAACACTCAGAAAGCAGAGAAAAAACTCGGTTTCGCATCGTTATCTCTTGGCCCTTCCTTCGTGTTCTTCTACGTCACCAGCGTGTTTGTAAACTTGTTAGAAACACGCGCGACACTGTTTTAATTAAGAACTAAGAAACAAAAGATGGTCGCCGTACCTTCATAGCCTGGTGAAAACCGAGGCGAACGTTTGGGAGAATTCGAGAGCAGAGCAGTGAAAACCAGAGACGCAGTCGAGGATTTTCACCTGCTCGAGAATTCTCACAAACTCTGCTGAGGTTTTCACCGGGCTATGAAGGGACGTTATGGTTGTTTTTTTTATCCTGGTTCTCCCATGATCGTCCGAGTTGACTCAATTGCAACAGATTTTGAAACGACTTAAACCATCAGGACAATCAGTAGTTCTTATACGATCACCTTAGTAATCTTGAAAAGTGACAGTTTTCTGTAATAGGCTGGTTTCAATAATTTACAGACAGTCCACTTCAACATTTTGCAGCGATTCACATATGACCGTCCACAAATTTTCACAATCGTCCGGTCGTTTTCGTCATCTCAGCCGTTTCTGGTCATCCCGGATTGCTTAAGCAGTATCCGCATTTAATCGTGTCTTGAATTGAAAATTTAATAATGTCTCGGACGACCAGGGCGATCTTTTAAGAATCGGGAAAAACGCTTAAATTTGCGTTCTCACATTTGAGAAAGGACCATATTTTGGGATCACTTACAACAGCTACATCTATTGTTAAATTGTATGATTGGAACTTTTGATGTTCCTCGTCAATGTCATTTGTATTGCCATCACCATGCACTACATCACAATATTAAAAATTCTGGGGACCATTTGCTACCCCGAGTTTTACATCTATTGTTAAATTCTATGATTGGAACTTTTGATGTTCCTCGTCAATGTCATTTGTATTGCCATCACCATGCACTACATCACAATACTAAAAATTCTGGGGACCATTTGCTATCCCGAGTTTTACATCTACTGCTAAATTCTATGATTGGAACTTTTGATGTTCCTCGTCGATGTCACTTGTATTGCCATCACCACTACTATTGACTTCATCGTAATCATCGACCACCATCTCCATTATCAGCATCATTATCATTATTGTCATAATCATCACCATCATCATCATCATCATCATTATCATCATCATCATCAACATCATCATCATCATCATCACCATCATCATCATCACCATCATCATCATCATCACAATCATCATCATCATCATCATCACCATCATCACCATCATCTTCAAAGCAATCAATGCACTAAAAAAGAGTGTTTTTTATTTTGACAGAGCAATTTTTTATTTTGACTATTTGTATTATTTTGGCTATATATTGTTTTTATTATCTTGTTATAGCTAAAGCTATATCCTTTTAGGAGCCTAAGTGGCCCATGGAGCCAGTGCTTATCCCTGGTTTCTGTAGTGTTAAGCGGATGAGAGTCATCGACTCGCTGTGGATGGGACACTAATCCATCGCTGGTACCATTTTACCGACGTCGGGGGGATGGAAAGTTGAGTCAACTTTGGCGGAAAAGAAGGTCACACAAATGTTCAACACTCGGCTGAGCTGGTATCGAACCTGGGACTTTGCGGTTAGAAGGCAGAGATCTTACCACTGCGCTAACCACGCCGCCGTATTGTTATAGACCTTTTTGCAATTAAATTTAAAAATTCAGTTTTGAAAGTTGTCATTTTAATTAATTTATTTTGTTTTATTAGCTGAAAACTGACAAAATAAATTCGTTATTTGCATCATAAATTAAGGTTCATTTCTTTTGATAATTGCAGGATGAAGCGGGGGGAAAATGTCCCCTAAATAATTTTGATGGGGATCCCCCCAATAACTTCACTATCAATACATTTTTTTTGTCGATTTGTAAAAATTGTTAATATCTAGTATTAATTGTGAATTGTCCTTTATTTAATAAAATATTCTATTTATTATATATTAATAGAATTGAATGTATATGATTTTAAATATTTTTGCTATTTATATTTCAATAGAAAAGTTTTAGGCTATTTAAACCACTTGAATATGTTGTTAATGTCGTCAAAGTTTATTCTTGATCACTGTGAAAACAGATCGTTCGAAACTTGAAAAATCCACAAAATTTTGGTTCGTGTCAGATTTTTGCAAATACACAAAAGTTGTGTTCTTGTCAACTCAAATTAAAAATATTTATTTTCATATAATGGTTAGAGAAATAAGGTCCCCTCGTTAATTCTGGTTAACTTTAGTCATTCGATTTTTCCACTTTTTAAAAGAAATCTTAAGCATCGTTAACTTTACAAGCTGGGGTAACAGCATACGTTGTAAGCCGACAACCAGTTAAACTGTAGCTTGGGTTTACAGTAACCTTTGTGATTAACTGAAACCTACCCAGTACGCAGGTAAATAATCACCATCATCAGTTTTATCATCACCATCACTACCAACACCATTACCATCTTCACCATCGTCATGGTCATGATCATCTTCACATCATCATCATTATTATCATCATGACCGTCATCAAAACCTTGATGACAGATGACAGATGATGATCATGAAAACTATAGATAACAGATGATGATCATGATAACTATAGTTATCATGATCATCATCTGTCATTGTCTTTGTCTTCGTCATCGTCGATCATCGCCATCGCAATCTTCATCACCATCGTCATCGCCACCGCTATCTTCATCGTCATTGTGATCGTCAATGTCATTGTCATAATTTTTGTTACTGTCATTACTATTGTCGTTGTAGTTGTCATTATCCTATCATCACACATTGCAAGCGTTTCGCCATGTTTTGTCACCTACATACGGCCCATTCACTCTATTCAATTTATCATTCCAGATATAAAAATAAGGTCCTTTAAAGAAGTAAGATTTCCCATCATAGTACCACCTAAATGCTGTGTCCAGGTTACCAGGAAGTCCCGAGAACACATCTGAAATTTTCTTTGGGTAACCTTTGGCAACTTTGTCTGCTGTGTTGTCAAACTGATAAACAAAGTTTCCCTTGAAAAAGTACGTTTTTAGATCGTTGTGTGTGAAGGCTGCATCAATATCGTTGGGTACGCCAGGCCATCCGTAGGAGATGTCTAGCATGTGAGCGACTTCATCCAAACGATCGTTATACCTGTAGTACTTACTTCCTTTAAAAAAGTACGTCGCCCAATTGTGCCCCCATAAAAGCATTTCGTCGATATCATTCGGTATCCCTCGCCACTGGTTTGCAGGTTGTGGATAATTTGTCTCCGTTCTGTACTTGGGATCATCGAAGCGCCAATACTGATCGCGTCGGAATATATAGGTTCTGCCATTTCCCATCCACGACTCTATGGCATCAAACTCAGTCCTACACAGACCTGTATGAAACGGAGGGAAAAACATTTTTTACGTTAATAAATCCGTTAACAGAAGACAAAGATCATATTTAAACTTAGCTAAAAAAGAGCTAAATCCATTTACGAGCCTAAGTGGCTCATTGGAGCCGGTGCTTATTTCCAGTTTCTGTAGTGTTAAGCGGATGAGAGTTATTGATTTCCCCTGGACGGGACACTAATCCATCGCAGGGTAGCCCCCAGCAGAAGCTGGTACTCATTTTACCAGAAAGCTCGGAGTCAACTTTGACTGAAAGAAGGACGTCAAACAAATGTTTAACGCTCGAGTGAACCACAATTTGAACCCAGGTCTTTGTGGTTGAAAGGTAGACACCACTGCACCAACCACGCAGCCATTTACATCTGTCCACGATTCAAGATTCCATTTTCATCCACAGTTGCTTCACCAAGTTTTTTACGAAGCAATAGAAAATACGCATTTTAACCTACAAATTTAAAATGTTACGTGAAAAGATAAATGCAGACATTAGGAAGCACATCAGTCAAAAAGACCAAACGATCGAGTATTAGCAATTGTTCCTAATTTCTCCAAAAATGCATGATGATTTGACGTGTAAGTGACCAAATGGACTTGGCCAATTACTGTAAATCCTCGAAATAAGCACCGCACCTCGACCTAAAACAATTTAATAAGCGCCGCGAGCCTAATTATTTGGATTGAAACTAGTACCCGTCTCCCCCTCCCACCAATCCCGCTTAATTGTGTTTATGTAATTCCTTTTGTTGAAGTATATATAATAAATTGTTGTGCATATCTAGAACGTGTCTCACTTCACTCTCTCTCTATGCTGTATCTCTCTCAGTGTGCTACACTTATTTGAAAATATTATAAGCGCCGCACTGGAATAAGCGCTGCATCTTTAAGGCTGTGAAAATCAAATAAACGACGCGGTGCTTAATCGATGATTTACATAACTCTTTGTCATAAACCAATGTGGTTGTATTTTGTGCTGAGTTAGTCAACCCCTAAAATTGGGTAAAAAACTGACTTTTTCAAATTCATTCAAAGAAAGAATGCTTTTATTTGTTTAGGCTGAAACATTTTGCTGAGAACTATAAAAAATGTTAAGCTTTATTATTATTCCTGTTGTTTTTTTAGCAAAAGTTGTACTAAGTTCAAACTTGTAAAAGTTTAAGTTCATTTTTTTCGGTGAAGTTTTGAATTTTAAGCCCTGACTTACAAATCTGAATGATACAGTTTAAAGACGCTTCGTCACTCACCGTAGATTGTTTGAATGCCTTTAATATCGTCGTCATCAAGGTTTACATCACTAGTTGATAAGGCTGGATACCTATTGGTCATAACGGCTTTCGAAACCAAGGAGTGTAGGAGACCCAGACTATGGCCAATCTCGTGTGTAACAACATAAAGAAGACTTTTCTGACCGTATGATGGGGTACCTGTTGTCCAGGCCTCGGCATCGTCTATGTGCATATCACCTCCATACTGGGGATAGAAAGCATGTGCGAGTTCTCCTCCTCTGCCGTCAAAGGCTTTACCGGGGTGGCCGTGTGTTCCTAAAATGAAATATTTTGAAATATTATCATACCATACTATCTTTGAGGCTTTTACGTGTCATGTTAGAATTAAAATTTGTTAAAACTTTACGGTTTACACGTATAAATTTTTTTTGTAAAACTTTACGTTTCGGCCGCACTTGTGGTGGCCTTCATCAGAATAAAAAGGAATTAGAATAAAAGGGAATTAGAATAAACATAAAACATGCTTTTAATAATTCAGCTCACCGAATCCTTTTTAATAAAAAGGAAGTTTTAGCTAAGACAGAAAAACATATCCCAAGAATTATAAAAGAAGCGGTTGAGATACAAAAACAAAAGAATAATTTTAATAGAGATGACTCTTTTAAATTAAGTCCCACATGGATCACGTTATTTAAAGACACAAAGGATTTTTACGCCTGAATTTTACCTTTTTTCTTACAATTGTATTCATTTTGATACATACCACTGTACTTATATCTATGTTTATTCTAATTCCTTTTTATTCTGATGAAGGCCACCACAAGTGCGGCCGAAACGTAAAGTTTTATAAAAAATTTTATACGTGTAAACCGTAAAGTTTTAACAAATTTTTAAACTGAGTGGGAGGTTGAACCGAGTGCTAGGTACAAGTTGTATCTTGTACACACTGTCTGGGGATGAAACTGGTTGATAGAAATTGCGAGCTCGTATTCTAATTGTTAAATAGAAAACAAACGCGATAGTTGTCCACGCTTACAGGTTTATATTCTATTCTATAAATGACTTTAATCACCCAATGACTTCATACAACTCGACAAACCTTCAGGCTCCCGCCATCTTGGATTGAAAACGAGGCTGCGCGGCCATCTTGGATTAAAGACGAGGCCGGACGAGAATAAAAGTGAAAAGATGGCATCACGTGTCTTCTTGATGAAAATCGTAGAAATATCTACCAAAACTTGGTCTGGATTTCGCTGAAATATCAGGAAAACGACGGAAGCTAAAGTTTCACAAGAGGTTTGCTTTGCCCGCCTCGTTTTCAAACCGAGAAGGAGGAAGCCGCGGGTCCATTGCGTTTCATTCACAGTTCATGGTTGCCACACAAACTTTAATTCAAAATTTCCTTGAGCTGGCACCTATTTTCCCTGACTACAAACTGTAAATCACAGCCACGAAACCCATTTAGGAAATTTGGGTTACATTTCTAAAAATATAAAAATTTAGATAACACTACGTTTCTTTTGTGGAATACTTCACAGAAAGTTAGTTTTCTCTGATGAAAATCGCTTTCCCCTGTCCTTTCACAAAAAAAATTAAAACTTTTCCTGACCAAAATCAAATTTTCACGACTTTTCGAAAAAAATTCCCTGACTTGTCGCAACCCTAGTGTTGTGTTTCTAGTCAACTATAGCAAATTTTTTGACGCAAAAGGATACGAGAAAAACAACTCTTGCCCATACCACCCACACCACTATTTCTCGTTTACATACAAACAAGACATCAAAATTATCCGAGACGACATACACGCTTTTTTTTATAAGACCTTTATACAACAAGGCTCAAATTTGCCCAAATTTAAGAACAAGCTCAGGCTGAGGCTTGATAACAACAAAAGGTTTTGTGGTAGAAAATTGACTAAAACGTAGCGATACAGCAAAAAACAGAAAAAGGTTCACTGTAAAATCTGCTCAACAAACAATGAAGATATATAGTTCGCCTCTAAATTCAGCCGTAAAATTTTTGTGTGTCGCAAGGCGTTTTATTTTCCAGTACCTTGTATTTTTTTTTCTTCAATAAAAACCGCACACAGAAATAAGAACAATTTAAAAACATTGAGCCTCGGCAAAGTTTACTGGTTCTTACAAAAAAGCGTGTAATCATCTCTAGTGTAAAACCTGCCATTGGCCAAAAACACACGCGACGCTGCTTTATTGCTTTTGCTATAAATACACACAGTAATTGCAACGAAATAATTAAAAACCTTTTTTGTACATACTAAATTTTAAAATTGGTACATAAAAAAGGTAAAGAGACTTTATTTAACGAGGGTAACACGTGACAGTGAAATACTGATAAACTTGTGGCCCTCGGTGCGCACTTTACCCCCCTTCCTCTGTCAGTGCTCCGTTTTACGGGTATTTAAAGCTCAAGCTACACGGATGAGAGGAAAGTCGGAACCGGCGTTGGAGTCACTGAGAATCGAACTGGGGACCTCCAGTACAGAAGGCAGCGCACTTACCAACTGTGCTACGCCTGCTACTAGTTCATGGCATGGCATAATACTGTAATAATTTAGTAACACGATGGCATATTCAAAAACACTCTCAGTTCACATAGTTTTTTCACAGCACACTAAGGCAAGCGTTACATTTTAAATTTGCCACGAGAAAAGTCATGGTGACGTTTCTGTCTAACCCCCCACCCCACCCCCCATGAAAAATGTTACATTCATTTATCGATTTGTTTTTTTACTTTCAAGGGTTCGTACTCTTTAGCAGTTATGAAATTCCATGACTTTCTATGACTTTCCAGGATCTTTCACAATATCTCATGACCATACGTTGTTCATTTCTTTGCCAAAATACATCAAAAGAACCTTCACTTACTCTTTCCCTTACACGCGAACCAAGATTAAGAAAAAGGACAGCTGTTACTTTGAGATTTTTGAGCAAATGAACGAGGTGTTTTTTATTCTTTATACTTTTGTGTATTTCTATCTAAATTGTACCCATTTTCCATGACCCTTATCGACATTCCATGACTTTCCAGGTTTTCAAAAACCCGAACGAACCCTGTTATCCATATAAAAATGTCAGTCGAACAAATGACGTTTTAATACACATTGAGTTGTAAGCAGTCTGGCAGCAAGCAATAGCGCGGTAAAGCTTGTGCTACAAAATGAATTATATAGTTATTAAAATCGTCATTTTCAAAAGGACAAAATGCATAACAAACCACTGCGTTTTTATGCCATCAATTAATTAGGACGTACGTAGAGGAAACGTGATGGGCATATACGCCCTCCCCAATTCCCCTTGTATTATAAGCTGTAAAGAAGGTGAAAACCTTCCGTCCTAATCTTACCTCTACATGCATGTGCTAACCCTAGCTGACTTATTTATCCGTTTCTGTGTCTCGTCTTCATGGCTTTTCGTACCTTATGCTCTTCTGATCAATTTTGAATTTATTTACGCGTCGCATATATGTACTTTTTGCAACAATTATTGTCAATATCTCTGCTGTCAATTTACATTTTATGCAATACTACTTTCTATTTATTTTGTTTTCTGTTCATGTTAAATTGTAAATATTATTCCCCACTGCCGAATGCTGATCATAGGAGTTTCAACCTTTGAAAGGGACCCCGAGTCCCATTGTTGTCTCTCCCTGTACTACTGTCTACAAAATCTTCATAAATAAATAATTTTATAATTAAATAACCATAAGCGGCCCGCGGCTCACGTAAAGAAACAAAACCAAACCCTGTCAATCACAAGAGTAGCAGGCCAAAAGCTACAAATTACTCAGACTTTTACTAGCTTAAACTCTCTGATATTCAAATTGAATACGACATTCCGAAATGTCACGTGGTCATGCAGCTAGAAGGAATTCAGCAAATCTGAGGGCCTGGAACGAGAAAATACAACTGGAAGCGACCGTATGGAACAAAATTTTTTTTTTTCGAAAATACCAGTATTTCCACTTTTAGGACAAGCTTTAGAGGTTGTACTAAATTTTCGAAAATCTTTACCGGAAATTGCCGTGTTCCATTTGAATTCAGACCAAAATTCCCGAATTTTTTGTTGAATGGAAAGCGCCTCTGGATTCAGTTTTCTGGAAAGCTTGCGCCATGACCCCCTCCCCAACACCATCATCACTTATCCCCAAAAGTTACTATGATGTTTCTCGTGCAGGGTTTGTATGTGTCATGGAAAGTCATAGGACTTTACACGTCTTTAGAATTTCATCTTCCAGGCCTGGAAAGTCATGGACTAGAGTTGTAGAAAGTCCGAAAAACTGATAGAATTTAGATTGGATTGTACAAAAATAATATAGAAAACAAAAAAGCTCGTTCGTTTGCACAAATGTCTCAAAGTAACAGCCACTTTCTTCCTTCATAATGGCTAATGTACTGGGAAAGAGTAATTGAGGGTTCTTTTGATGTATTTTGACAAAGAAATGAACAGCACATGGTCATGGAATATGGTGAAAGGGTCATGGAAAAAGTCATGGAAAGTCATGGAATTTCAGAACTTCAAAAGAGTGCGAATCCTGGCGTGGTAAGATCGATAACTGACACTTCCCTAATTCTGTATGAAACCTGTAATCAGCTTGAGCTACATTCTCTTCATTATGGGTGATAACAAATATCATTGCGAAGCTGGTGTTATATTGTGTGCATGTTGCCGGACTACCTGCAGTCTACAGTGTCTGTCGTTTATCAACCTGCTGTTAACTCTAATTCAACAAATAAACTTGTCAGTGAGGTCTTGATCTTGACTCTGAAGGCAACCTCTCCCTCCCCCTGCCAGAAGGTTTTTCACTGGTTGGTGAGTCTGGCACGTGGGAGGGCTTGGAACTGCGTACCTTCTTCCCACTTAAAATGTCTTTAATGTGCTGACCAATCAGGTTAATTGCCACTGAAACGATACAATATAAATACTCGTTATATAGTTAACGCTTTCGCCAAAATATTGCTAATCCAGTTCCACATGTCGGTAATATTTTACAGCGGTTTTCTGCATAAAAGTACATGGAAACGAGGCTATCGGGCAAACATGTCTCATTTGGCCCGATAGCCTCATTTCGGTGTATTTTCACGCAGAAACCGCTGTAAAATAATACTGACTTGTGGAACTAAATATAACAGCTATTAAGGTATTCAGACTAACATGTATTAGCATGACTTAGGGTCCGTTTACATGAGAGGCGGGATGAGTTTCGTCCCGGGACGAAAAACATATTGTTTATATGAGCAGTTTCATTCCGTGATGTCGGAATAAAAATGATCTCCTCTCGTCCCGCCCGGGATGAGTTTCATCCCGCCCGCGCCTTTGGCTTTTTTTGTCTACGTTGTTCTGCAATGGTTTTAACCTTTACTGCAAGTGAGATTTTGCAGTGTTTGCTGACAGTGTTGATGTTACTGCAGTCGGTACCTCTGTTTCAGTTTTTTAAGTGACGTGGCTCTGCCATCAATCTATCGTTTCCTACCGGGGTGAAAAACCATGAGCGTTTACATGAAACTTTCATTCCGAGAGAACTGTTTTCATCCCGGGTTGAACCGGGATGAGTTTAACCCGTCTCCAAACCGTGTAAACAGTAACAAGAAAATGACCAAACACCGGGGTAGTCTCATCCCGGGATGAAAGTTATCTCGGGATGAAAAGTTTCATGTAAACCAGCCAATGATGATACCGACAGTTACTTTCACATTAAACCGCCTTTCGTTTAGACAAGTTATCTGTTGACCTGATCGTTTTATCTCGTTATCGTATTTTGCGTAAGCGCATCGAAAGCTGTTGTAAAAAAAGAGCGTTTGCGGAAAATTCTAGTTTGCATAGGACTTGTAAACAATCAGAAATATCAGCGTTTGCATGCGAAAGCGTCTTCATGTAGACTGTGACTGGGAGAAACTGCGAGTATTTAAACTACTCGATAAAATACAATGCAATACAATGTCGTAATATTATGATGCCAGAGCTGCTTTCGTTATGTTAAGAAAAGTTTGGTCATCAAGAGAGCAGAGAGACAGCTATCTTTAAGAACTAAACTGCGTATATTTCGATCTAATGTTAAATCCGTTCTACTTTATGGGGCAGAAACATGG
>JAOCNB020090780.1:0-11854 GCA_026546465.2 Palythoa caribaeorum | reverse complement strand
GTAGGCAGTTATTTGTAGGTCACGTGGTGGGACATGGACCAATGAGAAAGAAGTAAAAGTTGCATCGAATGATAAATCTCTTTCTTATGATAATTATTTGCACTTCTCTAACTTTGCCAGGTCAACCTTCGCCTCGGTGTCATGTAGAGGCTTGGTTACCTTTTAGGAATTGTGAAATGGTCTATTTATCTCTCTCGCCGACATTTTCGAGTTTTAGAGGCGCATTGCATTCTGGTACTTATTGATTAGGTTGTTCTAGTCGTCGCAATCGCTTATGATTGGTTATCATATGATCGTTTCAAAACTTCACGATCTTCTCAGTCGTTCTGATACAAACTGATTCTATCCAAACGACTGTTATCGTCTCTGTTGTCTCAGTCGTCATCTAAAACATGGCTGATTCACGTGCAGATGTCGTTCCGGTCACCTGAGACGTATTTCAAACTACCCGGATAATAGTAATGACTGAGACGCTCATATGAAAATGAAAATAAAGCTTTACCCTGTTTGTTTCCGCGGTATCTTTGATTGCATCTTGGTCCTGTACTAGTCAGGTAATAAACGCTGTATGTTCCGCAATTTGTCACTGTGACACCACGGCTCCACTGACAACAGCTCGATCTTCCACCGAAACAGACAACGCCACTGAGCCGTTGATAACGGCGAGAGTTATAAATTGGTTGTTCTTAAGTGAAATTCGAGTTTTGGTGATATCAGAGAAATTTAAAAATTAATTTTGAAGTTAATATTTGATTGAAAAATCACAAACCGTCCGCAAGAGGTCAAGAGGAACGGTTTGGTGATTGTACTCAATATTCTTCTCATTCATATCTTATTTCAACTCCCCGCTCACCATCCAGCAAAATGTGGGGACAAGCGCCCCAATGTGGGGACAAGCGCCCCCTTAAGGTAAAGTTAATTTAGTGAACCACACGGATCCGATAAATAACTCAGGTTTTACAAATCGCGTAGTGGGGAGACCTAAACTAATAGCGGCTGCGAAGGATACTATTGAAATTTAATTTATCGGTGTTTTGCTTTTTTTCATTTGACCATTTTAACCGCAAAGTGATAATTATTAGTACAAGAGTGGTTCATAATAGGATTGCAGCACAAACCACAATCACTTGAGAGCTGTATTCATACTGTTTTAGCGAGCCAGTCACAAAACAACTAACACGATATCAGTCAATTACAACTCTTGGGTAGGAATTTAATGTATGCTTTGCGGCCTTTCACTATCAAGGAGATCGATTGTAAGCAATGAAAAACATTTTTAATGTTTGGCTCACCAAGTGATTTGAAATTGAATATGATTAGGGAATAATCTTCGTCAAATTTGGTCAAGTTAAAAATTGCGCGTTTGATTTGGCTCGTACCCTTAAACAGTCAATTGTCATTAGTTATTAAATAGTATTTTATCCTAAATGTGTAATGATAATAGAGTATTATACATATAACAAATATAAAAAAATACACATATTACAATATATATGCATGTTGCACATAAGTGAAATCCCCAAACTCCCATTTAATATTTCGTTTAATATATTAATTGGCGATGAAAAACCATTTCAAATTTGCTGCCCAAATTGACTAAATAAAACAGAATTAAAAAAAACGCTCTCCCTCCGTCACTGAATATCATCAGATTTCAAATGAGAAACAGGGCTATCGTGAGTGTCCTTATGTATGATTTTAGCAGTGTTTGTAAATTAAGCTTGTGGGCTAAAGTCTGCTGTGAGAAGATGCCAGTTTTTCTGGCGTAATCTCGAGTGCCCTGGAAGCGAGCTATAATAAAATCCCCCGAGTTTCTGCAATGAATGATGAAAACTCTGCCATGCATCAAAATCCTTTGCAGGCCTTTGGGTTTATTTTCGACGAGTTTGATGTTTCACTGGTTTAATTTCATTTTTGATTTATTGCAACACTATGATAAACGGTAACTTAAAACATTTGATCTATATCTAACACAAGGACCTTTTTTTATTAAAACAAATTTATAAGAACAACGTACAAGGCTCAAATTTGCCAAACTTTAAGAACAAGTTCAAGCTGAGACTTGATAACTAGGAAAGTTTTTGTAGTAGAAAATTGACTAAAGCTTTAGAACGATACAGCATAAAACATAAAAAGATTCACTTTAAAGACTGCTCAACAAACGATGAAGGTATGAAAAAATTATTATCACAAGCTTTTCTTTCTCAGAAGAAAAAATTTTCTAAGTACCTATCGGGAATGAACCCATGAGCCTCTGATTACTGGTCAGACGCTCTATCCACTGAGCCACAGGAACTCACTCAGGGAACGGGTTACTTAACTTGGATCTGTAGATGGAACACCAAATATATGTCCTGCATTTTCATTTTCCAATACCTTGTTTTATTTTGTTTTTTCTTCAATAAAAACCGCTCACAGAAATAACAAGAACAAGAACAAATTGAGGAAGAAGTCGCCAAAAAATTAAGAACAATGAGCCTCGGCAAAATTTACTGGTTCTTATAAAAAAAAAGCGTGCAATTCAAGCTCATTTGCTAAAAACTGGTATCTTGGCTGTTAAAGGACAAAAGGTGTCATGTATGTGTTATGTTCTTGGCAATTAAACTGTAATGGAGTATTAGGAAAACAAGCCTCCAATATACATGGCAAAAAGAATTGAAAGTTAAAAACTTTACCTTGGCAAAAAACTTGATTGTATCCCACAAACAACCACAAAAGAAAGGTTTCCACAAGTACCTTTAGACCTTTCATTTTACACGACTGCATATTTTTTACAGTATAGTCTCCTGTTTAATCAACCTTCCGCTTTCGTCCTTGCGTCTGTTTTGAAAACATTTTTAAGGATCAAGCTATAAAGAGTGAGCAATCGTTGAATACGTCATAATGCCACTCTGATAATAACTTGAGATCGAAACCAATTTACAGAACAAAAGAAACTGTCACTGATATTATTCCAAATGCAAAGTTGTGTAAAATAGTTTCATGTTCTTAAACTACCCAGAGAGCAAACTGCACTCTTTTACAAACTACTCAAGAAGCCAAGAAACAGTGAAGAATATCTTAAAACGGGAGCACGGAATAGCCTTCTGCTACAATTAGGAACTCGTGCCATTTTAAATTGTTACGCAACTAAAATTGGACCATTTCACAGTTCCTGAAAGGTAACCAAGCCTTCACATGAAACCGAGACAAAGGTCAGTTGACCCTGCACAGTTAAAGAAGTGGAAATAATAGACATGATAATAAGTTTCTTTCTTTTTTAAATATATAAAACGATCTCTGGTTAAAAATTTTAATGATAAAAAATAAGCTTTCGGCTGTTCTACTACAGCGTTCATCAGATAGAATGAAGAGAAAAACGTTAAGTAGTATATATATAGAAAATAACGTGAGATTAAAATATAAATAAAAATGTAACAATATAAATGAGAAATGTACTATTTCTTTAAAAGAATACTGTATTGCTTGGGGAGTAGTTTTGAATTGTTATTGGAACCTGTGGTATGCCAAGATTCTAAAGTTTTATTGCTCCACGTATTTCCCAAGTGTTTATGCCATTGAATATAAAACTAACTTCAATTTTTCCTGATGTTTATTATGACTTTTTGACAATGAAACCAATCATAGTCGATTAAACTAAATCTCGAATTTGTCAAAGCCTGGACAACTGTGATTTCTTACGGTAACAAGGAAGTTAAAATACGACAACATCATTAAGTAAAAATTGCGCCTCTCTGTATCGAGTACCTCTTGATGCTATGATTTCCTGCAGTTATGAAAACATTCGGTCATCTCATCAAAGTTTGAAGTGTTCAATTATCTCTCCAGAAGGCAGTGATAGGAACAACTAAAATCATATCAATAAAAAACGGGTTTCTTGTTTTAGTAAAACATATGGTTTAAGCCTTGAACATTTCATCTCAGAGGACCGTCTGCACTCAGAGTACTGCTAAGTAGTTTCCAATTGACGAACTGTAAGCGTTTCAGAATCAGACTCAATTCTATTACGCAATGCCACAACAAGATCAACCGACAGTCTGATATCCGGCAAAGACACTCTTCCCCTTCATTAATCTTGGTCAATATTTATTTACAATAATTCGCCTTTTGATATTAAAAGGGATTTGGAAAATATTTTAAAACTAAAGTTTAACGCTAAAAATGTCTTAAAATCCATTAAGAAAGTTGTAAAAAAAGTTTAAAAAACGACAACGTTTCGGCGCAAACAAAACGCCGTTCTCAAGTCAAATGCTAAAAAACAACTGAATATGAACTATATATATAAAACTAAAAGTGCTACGTTACGATAAAATACAGCGATTGCTTTACACAACAAAATGGAATGTTAAGTAAAAACTTTCGCGCGTATAATTGAATTCCTTTGAGTATTTAAAGTCGGCTTGATGTCCCTGGTGAAGAGCATTTCATAGACTAGACAATCGAATTTAGGCTTGCATTTTTTAAGAACTTTAAAAAGGTGATCAAAGTTCGCTAACTTGTCAAGGTCATGAGACCCCATATGTTGCCCAGTTACTGAATTACGATGTTCACTGATGCGCTGAAAAAGGTGTCGTGATGTGTTTAAACCGACTGACATAATTTGTATCACACAAATCACATTCAAACAAGTAAACAAGGCAGTGATTATTTACTCACACAGGTTTAGTTTCTTTTACAGTAAGGACTTGGCCTATTTTCTTACTTGTAAATATTGGTGTTACAGGGACGCCAATTTTTGAGCTCAGATCGAGTAGCTGTTGTTTTACTTTATTCGCAGATTGCTGGTCTTTGAAAGGGACATGGATTCTTATTGCTTTAGATCTGTCTTTTCCGTTAGTTTCTACAGCGCTGAAGTTTCCATTTGAATCGAACTGATGTATTGTGGCGTTCACTAACTTGCTTGGGTACTGAAGCTTCGAGAAAATTGTACTGAGTTTATTACATTCGGTATTAAAGGTATCTGGAGAGGAGCATAACCGTTGCGGTCTGTGTAGCAAGGTCTACTAAGCCTCGTTTATAACTCTTGTCAACATAACTGTGCCAATGGAGCAGTATAGTCCATTATTTGAGGATTTCCTATAAACTGTTGTTTGAAGCTTGTTGCCGTCTCTCTTGACTGACATCCCGAGGAAAGAACTAGTGTTATTTTGCTCGAGTTCCATAGTGAAGGTTAAACTTGGATGGATTGAGTTGAGTAAATCGAGAAAACTATTAGCACTCTACACATCTGATATAAAAACAAGTGTTTGTCGACATAGCGTTAGTTCGCCTTTTTCTATTGATTTTAATTAGGTTCAACCAGTTAATGAAAAGCTGTATTAGTTGATTGTTAAAGCTTAATTTTTAATCCCGATTTAGCCTAACATCTAAACTAGAGCATGGAGCCCATGATTTTTAAAAAATGTTTAAACAATAGCCCGAAATGTTTTAGTCGGCTTTTTTTGAATCCCTCCCATTAGAAATTTTAAAAAGGCGGCTTGATTGGCGCTTGTAAGTGGTAAGACTGATGTCGAAACCAATTCACAGTGCTAAGATTTCTGCCTTCAAACCTTCAGGTCCCGGTTTCAAATCCTGGTTTTACCAAGTGCTAAACATTTGTGCGAACTTCTTTTCCGCCAAAATTGACTCAGCTTTCAATCTTCCTGAGGTTGGTAAAATGGTACCACTGTTGCTGTTAGCAGGTGGGAAAAACAACCCTAAAACCTGAGCTCAAGAGCAAAGGACGATGGAAAACAAGAAATCTGAAGGAGAATATATATAGAATGAAGAAATCCATATCAGCAAGATGATTTAAATTTTCCAGAGATTGTGCTGATCCCGAGCGGGTGGCCAAAGCGATTCTCAGGACTGGTAACCTCAGACTTCAACGATGACTAGATCTGTGATCGGGAGGAAGCTAATGGAGACATTGATGAAAAAACAACAAGGGACAAGAGAAGTAGATTTAAGCATCAGAATGAATGTAGATCTAGCCGGAACAGCAAATATTGTGAACTCCAAATCTGAGTTTAAAAAAGGAGTCGTTCACAGGATTGAAATGGTTACACGAATGAGAGGTTAGTGACAGTAAAGACGTCACCGACGCTTATGTTCCGTTCCAAAAGTAACATCCCACATGCACGAAACAGTCCTGTTGAGTGACATACACGAAGTTGAGATAACAGAAGTTATCCGAAAAAAGCTTTCAAGAGCCAAAACAAAGTAGAACCCTAAATCTGAGCTCAAGAGCATAAAGAAGTCCGAAGAAAGAGAATATTTATGTGATAGATAATATATGAGCGGGGATCTGTATGGGCATTTACATTGTATGCAGCGATTGATGTTCTCCTTCAGCGGCGCAACTCAAGCCAATTTAATACTAACACTTAAATTACGAGATTGTATAACTTTAATAAACAATGTTTTTGGTAGATTTACTGAGTGCCGACTTGTGCAATGGCAAAACTTAAAGAACAACTATATACATGAAAGTCGAAACATTGAAATCCAGTTTAAAAAAAAATCTTTCGAGTTTCGAGCATGAAAATTTCGGAAAATTATTGAGAAGGAATCATCGAGCGTCTTTTCTCTAGACAGCCTGCTCTTTTTTGCGGACTTTCTATTTACTTTCCAGACTGCCTCTCCAGAAAATCTATGGATTAGTAGTTTAGTTCAGCGTCTTTGCTGACTCTATTTGACGCAAGGACTTAATGGATTTGGTATTTTCCCAGGTTTCCCGGTTGTGTAGGAATCCTGTGCTGATCCAAGACTGTTTCCTTTTAATAATGTTGTAATACCATCATGTGATCTGTACTAATGCTCTGACACTACACCGACTCCCATGTCGCATCGCTTGGTGTTCATTGATGAAAGCAGACTCCACTCTTCCCTCCTGACATCAAAACACTCAACAGTGTCCAATAAAGCCGATCCATCGTAACCACCCACCGCGTAAACTTTACCGCCCAGTGCTGTGCTTCCAACATAGCACCGCTTAGACTTCATATCCGAGACCGCCCTCCACTGGTCGGTGCAAGGACTGTAACACTCCACTGTTGACAGGTGTTGTGAGCCGTCGTAACCGCCAACAGCATAAAGCTGACTATCGACAACAGCAACGCCAGCTCCTGTAAGGTAAAGGTTATGGAATCTATTACTTAGTACCCTTTGAGTTGGAAGATGAGCTTCTATGTTAGTAACATACCAGACAGCAAAGATGATTGGTAAGAATTACCGGTCCACGTCGATATTTGTTTGCAATTTAAAGAGTAGTAAATGAAGCGATCACGGAGTCTACCGAGTCTCCAGTTAACGTCTGGCCGACTTAAGAGAAATACTTGATAAAAATCTTTTTTCTTGCAATAACGATACAGATCAAGATCGATGATTCATTATTACAGGTGTCGAAAAAATATGACAATACTATGGTAGCTTCTAGTGTTACTTTACATTATGAGAAGCAACTGCTATTTCAGTTGGCTTGGAAACGTCGGCTAGGTTCGATTTTTCTTTACTTGCTCCAAGCTGGATTTCTTTAGTAGTGTAGTAACCAGCGCTTTCTTCCCGTGTTTAGCAAAACACCTGACTTATCTAACTAATATTGAGCTGATATCTCGTAATATTTAGCATCACGCCAGTCTTATTACGGCCATTATCCACTTAGCGTTACGAGAGCATCAAAAGTTAAAATTCATCTGAAAATGGTTAGGGTATTATGTAGAGTACGTTAACCAAGGTATTTTTTTGGGGATGAGGGTGGTTTTGTTGGGGGCGTATTTTACAAAATATCCCATAGTTACGAGCCAAAGAACCAAAGTATTACCTTCACCTCGTCCGGCTACTCGACCAAGTGGCCAATGTAATTTCTTTTTCATGGAGGAAGGTGAAAACAATACAATTTTGTTTTATATACAACCAACCTGATCTTCTTGTAGTCATCGGGGCCACTTGAGCCCACTGTCCCGTGCGTGGATCAAATCGTTCAACACCATTTAGGATCGAGGTTCCATCATAGCCACCAATACAATACAGTACTCCATCCATATTGATGAACCCAGCTCCCTCACGTGTCAAGGACATATCACCAACGATACTCCACCGATCGATGGTCGGGTCGTAGCACTCTACACTCGTATGCCTGATGGCGCCATCGTAACCTCCTGCAACGTAGATTTTGCCTGGAATGGTGCAGATGGAATAGAATGTTTTAATTAAGTACAACGTTGATATAAAGCTTAGCCCCTCCAAAACCAGACATTCTTTCCGCGTTAGGCCTTGAATTTTGTAGGTGAAAAATTGATATTCTATTTTTCTTCATGTATGAGGGTTATCTTTGAGTGAGCTTATCTCGCATTAGTCTGCGTAAGGAATCAAAAAGGGACCAAATCATACCTTCCAATGTGGTGGCCCCAGCAAGGCCACGTCGATGGATCATTGATGCCACTTGAGTCCAGCTACAAGTAATGACGTCAAGACATTCTACAGCATTAAGACGACTCGAGGCATCATATCCTCCAATAGCGTAGACCTTCTTTCCAATGGCCACTGAGCATAAGTAACGTCGTTTTCTACTCATTGGCTAGAAAAATGACAACAAATGACACTGAAAACGATATGCGTAATCTGTTAATAATGAAAAATAAGAAAAAAATGCTTGATAAGTTTCATACAAAAAGAAAAATCTGTTTAAGGTTACTTCATATCTTGTTTGGTTTGATGTGTACAAGCTTAGATAGCGAGTTATTTCCCTTGACTACTAGTTATCTATACAAAACGTTTGCATGAGATCCACATTGGAGCTCTCCATCTATTCATTTGGCCCATCCATCTATTCATGGGTATGGTCCCACTTCCTACAAAGCCTAACCAAACAACAATATCAGGGACAGTGGCCTCCTTTATTATCATCACTAACACTATCATCATCATCTTCTTCTTCATCATCATAATCTTTATCATCATCATCATAATTATTATTACACAGTTAAGATAAAAAAACTTACTGAAACAACAATCCACTCATTCCTTTGTGGGTCAAATTTCTCGACCAAATCAACGGGAGACTGAAAGCTACCAAATCCTCCAAGTACATAGAGAACTTCTGACAAACCAAGACGAGACTTGGTTCGCTCATTTTGCATTTCATGACGGCATTCTGGTCTCAAATGGAATTTCTTTGCTTCATCAACCAAGTCTCGACAATCTAAGCTTTGCTTTATAAGTGGCTGTGAAAGAAGGAATCTAATTGTAACCATTTCGTTAGAATCAAGCTGCCATTTAATAGTTTCTGGTTGAGTTTACATGTATGTTAACTATTAGTATAAGCATCGTTGTCTCTAGTATCTCCAGCCCTTTGTGTCAAACCATTTTAAAAACATTTAACAATTATTCCAGGAAAGCGCGTTGGATATGAGATGGTAAATAACCAACGAGGGGCGAAGTGCTGTGCTGACTATAAATTATCTCATGTCCAACAAGTGCGAATGGAATAATTGTTTTATAAAATTTAATGAGCTTTCTGAAACATTCGATACTTCAAAATCAGCTTCGTCTCCCGGACAAATGTTGCAGCTCGACAACACTTTCCATATAAGGTCATTCGGTATATGAGCTGATAACCAAGATTGAGTGAACCAATCAGGATGCTAGAAACGCAATATTTGAGGTTGAAAATTTAATAATTTAGTTTATTAACATTTACAGAAGGATCTGAAGGAGACAATGAATAGGGCACACAGCCCCTTACAAGCGTTATCGCCAGAATAAATGTAGTTAGTGGGTGTTGGTTATACTGGGGGAGTATTGTTCCCAGGTCGTAGAAGTGAGAGGTGAGAGGTACAAGTGATGGGCACTACGCCAACCTGACTTTCATAATTTCTTGCAGCTCCAATTAAATATTACAAATGTTTGCCTTTACACATATAGCAATCAGCTACCGAGTGGGAATTAATATGTATATATTATTGCCTAAGTAAGCGACAGTGCACAGTATACCTCATCATCAACACTGGTGTCAGTTGAGTAACGGTAATTAGGTGTTAACCTGTATTACAAGCAGTAGACACCACAATATCAGCAGTGTCAGAAGATGCAAAACGGTAACTCAGTGACTGTGTGTTACTCACCACATTATCAACAGTATCAGTGAGATACTTTGGAGTGAGAAGTGGTAATCGAATGTGTTTTAAAAGCTGAGGAAGAACGTCTTTTCTCTGCTCCTCATCATGAGTGATCCACTGCATTAGTGCCTCAAATGCTGCTTCTTCTGACGGGATCTGGTTGAAGGAAAGCTAATTATAAGTAGGTTTGCACTTTTTTACACAAGATACATGTTGTTTCACTTACATTAGACATGTAGCTAAAGTACATTTCTGTGAGGATATCGAAGACTGAGTCCTAAACTTAAATATAAAGAATTATTTTTTAGGCCTCATCTTTATTTATACACTACCCACTTCTGCGAGAAAGCCTTTCACTGCACATAGCATGATATGAGCAGAAATGGCTGACTGTGTTTCAGTATTTCATTGTTTGTGACCCCTTACTTGCACTCCTTGGGAAAACATTGAGGCCATCAAAGGTCTTTTGATCAACTCTTACAGTCAGGTAATCACTTTGTATGAGCCATTCAATAATTAATTTTTGTGACAGAGATGCACAGTACGGTAATTTGCTCAATTGTATGACTTGAGCTGTTTAATATTCAAGATGCCTACAGTGCAAGAACTAACTTACAGTCAGGTAATCATTTTGTACCAGCTGTTCAATATCCAAGTGGCTGAGAAAGGGAAATTTAATCAGGCTTAATTTATTCAATTTATTTTATTCAATTTAATTTATTCAATTGTATGGGAGCTGTTCATTATCTGAGCGGCTTACAATAGAAGGGCAAACTTACAGTCAAGTAATCGTTTTGTATGAGCTGTTCAATATCAGAGTGGCTGAGAAGGACAAACTCCTCACTGTCCACAACATCAACAAAATTCTTATGAATAAATTCATCTGCAGCTGTCTTCAGTGCATCACATCCATGAGTTTCAGCAAACGTTTTTATTCCAAGGCAGTTGCTGGGATGGAGTTGATGTTCAAGGAATTGACAGCAAGCATTCTTAACACCTGTATATTTATAGCAACAGAAAGAAAACCAGAAAGGTTCAGTAAATGATTACATTTAATCTGCTATATAATATTATCTTATTAATGAATGGCATACCCAATTACTACATCCTGTTTTCATTGCTGTGAGACCTTTTGAGTTTCTACAGTAAATGATTACATTTAATCTGCTATATAACATTATCTTATTAATGAATGGCATACCCAATTACTACATCCTGTTTTCATTGATGTGAGACCTTTTGAATTTCTTTTCAATTTTAGTTTTGGTTTTAGGCTGCTGCCAATCAAAATCCTTTCTCGTGTAAATTTTAAAGATCTCATCCTTGTCATCACTGTAACATATACTACTGTACTCTGCAGAGACTAAACTCCAGTAACACACCTGATTGAAATTACTTCTCAGACTCAATAAAACCCCTCTTACTATGACCCATTCTACAACTCAAAACTCTACATCTGCATGACCAGGTTTTCATTCATACAATGGGGTGGCTAATACTTAATGCAACAGAAATATGTGGGGGGTGGGGATATGGGTCAGTGCTCTTACCAACATGGCAGGATAGCCTCGAAACAAGTTTGGTGTCCTTTGAATTCTTGGAATAATTCAAGATAGCATCACTAGTCAAGAGTTATTGATTGAGCATGCAAAGAATTGAATGGGGTGTTTATCAATAATAATAATATGTGTATTCATTCCAAACGCCAATAAAAGGTTAAAAATATATTAAAATGGCATAAAAGTTTTAAAACTTTT
>JAOCNB020090739.1:0-11855 GCA_026546465.2 Palythoa caribaeorum | reverse complement strand
CTTTATCCTTACCTGAGGTTGGAAGTCGATGACTAGTCGAAATATCACCGGCATTAACATCTAGTTCTACCAGTGACCACAGGCTTCAAGCTATCAATTTGGTGTTCCTCCCGCCCAATACCACGTCTAAGACGCAGCCAATGGATTACGGCGTAATTAGATCAGTGAAAGCCCATTACAGAGCCCTGACAATCCAGCAGTATATCCACGCTGCAGACAACAACATGCCGATGCCCAACATCAGTATTTTGGCAGCTATGAATATGCTATCCACCGTTTGGAAGAAAGTGTCTGAAATGACCATAAAGAATTGCTTCAGACGTGCGGGTATTTCACAACAGTCGCAGGAAATAATTTCTCCCGAGGTCAGTGCAACAAGCAAAACCGAATTTGACGAGGATGTCTGCATTTCTGACTCAGTGGGTCTGACAATACTGAGGCAGAAGACGATGATGATTTGGTTATTGAAGAACCTCCCCCACTCAAAGTTATTGGGTTGAACTGTATTATATAAAATTTGTAGCTTGAATAAAATCGACATGAAAGACAAATATTATTGCTACAAATTTATGGCAAGCCTTACAGAAAAATATCTTTTTTTTCTTTCGACAAGCTGTGCACAATTTTCTCTTGCGGGATCGATGCTTGCCATCTTTCAATCGACAGAAACTTAGTTCCTTCGCTGTTGCAACTCTGAGTCTGGAGTCATCCACATGGCCCCAAGACTGGTAGTTCAGGCAGCAACAGCTTGCTCTGGGCGCCATAAAGAGCCACTAACAGCAGAAGAAATTAAAACTGAGAAAAGGTAAAACACTCTATCGATTAAACTCTTAAAGAACTTATGAAATGAAATCTCGATTGCAAAGAACACCAGCAACTTTAATCTCGCAAAATCTTAAATCCAATACGGCGGAACAAACAAAGGCAGGGAAGGTGAGTTGCACCCAGTTCCCCATATGCCACTATGCTGGAACTTGCAATAACAATAGTTTAAGACTGCAGGCATGTTGGCCACCTTGTAACAATATTTAGGGGGGTAAATTGGGGATTTTTTTCCCTGAAAAGTAGGGATTTTTAGGTATAAACATTTAAAAAGTAGGCTCAAGGAGCATCAACTATATATTAAAACAACACTATACAACAACAACAAGAATACAAGTTTGAAACTATGAAGCATATAATGATTGCCAAACAAAACTAGCTACCTTAAAAAGTACTAGAAATCTAATGCAAGGAGATTATTGTGTTATCATAACTAATCGGTAACTGTGGTTAAGACTCCAGAGATTAAATGACACACCAAAGCACAATCAGCTACTGAATAGTTAACAGAAATAAACATGTTCTTTTCTGCCAAGTTTCAATTTCACCTTGTGCAGTCTTCATCTTTTTGTGGGTAATCTCCAGTGAGCCTTGAGAAACAGCCACTTCGTTAAAATCTTTGGACTTTACTTCATCTGCCAATCTTTGATTGGCTTAACTTAACAAGACTTCAGCAACCTTCAGCTTGAACTGGCGCTCCTCGTCCTCCTTCTGCATATCGTTTTCAGTCTGCTTAATTTTACGCTTCTTGTCTTGAAATTCCTCTGCTAGCTGCTTCTGCGATTCAGCTTCTTCTTTCCTGGCCTTCTCATTATTCTCTGCTTCTTGTTTCTTTATCTCTTCCAGTCTCTGCCTATATCTTTCATGAGCTCGTCTAATGCATGAAATAAACTCCTTGTTGAAGTCCATGGCATGGATCGTTTCATCTTCAGCAGCCACTGCATCTTCAGTTGTCTGATGCCATTCAGTGACTCTGGAGTCAAGAGTGTCCTGTTTGTTCTAATTGCCTGCTTGTTGACTGACAGACTCCTTTCAACGTTAGCATTACCAAGGTAGAGCGTAAGCACAGCTTTGATTAGCTTCTTCAGGTATGGAAACATCTCAGTGCCTGACAGGGTCTTCTTCTGAAATACTTTGGCCCAGTAACGATCAATGCGAGTACTTCCAGTTTGGTCAGTCGTGTACCAGTCTTCTGGAATCTCTTGGTGTTAGTAGAGTTTCTACTCATCAACTACTGATGGGATCTGATCATCCTTGATTACTTGAGGAAACTTCTGTGCTATCTTTCTAATACAGCGTTCACCACATTCTACCTCCTGTATGTTAGGGTGAAGGACTGTCAAATCATGTACAAACGTATCGCCAATGGGAAGACGGGTCACTAAGTACTTGGTTGTACTTTGAAGGAAAGCCCTCATTCCTCGCAGAGGAATTTTCTGCTGGTAAAGCTCGAGAATAGACAGTGTTCTGCGAGTTTGTTCCCCAATTTCCATTCTGCTGTTAGGTAGTTAAAGGTCATTGCTCTGCACATCTGCCAGCACTACCGTCTTGGAATTTAACTCGGCTACTTCAGACTTCATGAATCGCAGCATCAGCTTTCTTGCCAATTGGAGGCATTTATAATGAAGTACATGGGTGAGTGGTTCCTGACGCTGGAATATGGCAAGTATTCCATCGAATACTGGCTTCACACTGATAAGAAACTGCATCTGTATGAGGACATCCCTCCCTTGTATGACTTTGCAAATCCTTTGGTAACTTTCGTTTTGGTCAAGGACCTTTTCTCTTTTTTCTTTCCTAGCCGCCTTTGGAAGTTCGTGCAGGAAATATGAACGGATAGGCTCCCAGTTGTCAACTGTCCTAGTCAAGGCTGGATTTAGCGTCAACCATCTGCAATTAACATGGCGAATGAAGAGTTGTTCATCAAAGCCAAGGTCAGTCTGGGTCTTGAAGTATTCTTCTTTGCGGGGTGGGTGTGCTTTGAGGCAGAAGTAGAAGAGATCAATTGCCAGTTGCTCAGCTAGCTGACCATACTCGGACAATTCACACTTGACCATTATGCACGGTGTGAACATTGCATGGCATGAATTCTACAAGACCAGGGAAACCCAAGCTCTTCAAATGATCTATCAGGTGCTTCCAAATTGTCTTATTCACATTTGGACCAACCGAGCCAGTACTTAGGAACTGCTCTTTATTCAAACCAACCTCCTCCATGGTTGTATTTATTGAATCTGCGACATCTTGTCCTTTTGCATGGCCAAACATCAGAGCTTGTAGACAACGGGTCACAACCAAAATCTGATTAGCAAGTCCAACTGTTTCTGGTTTTGCGTAGTGACCGTTTCATCAAGCCTTACAATATGGATGACTTCTGCCTTAGTAGTATCCAGGCTTTTTCTTATCACACTACACAGGAAGCCCAACTTGAGAACAAAAATGGCAGTATGTGTGCCTATTTTTGAAGTATTATAAAATCAGAAGCTGCGTCGGTGTTTTTATTCAAACATTTTAATGATTTTTTAACTTTAACACTGTAAATAGTAAAATGAAACTGATGTTTCGGACTATAGTGCTTCATCGGAGTAGAGTGTCATTCTATTCCGACAAAATACTATAGTCCGAAACGTCAGTTTCATTTTACTATTTACGGTGTTAAGTTAAGAAATCATCAAACTATTTTTTAAGTAACTGATCTTAAAACTAAATTTCCCTGGATTGCCATGACTTTGGAAGAAAAAATGAACTTCCCTGACTAACTAAAATATTCCTGAATTTCCCTGACTTTTCCCTGACCCCTGGGAACCCTGAATTATATCGTTTCTAGCACCAGTCATTGCAGATACCCCTTCTGCTCCACGTGGAACAAGACCTCTCTACTTGTTTATTAGTACGTGTTTAAAACCATTTACAATAGTAGCAAGTACACCATCTGTATCGGACTTCTCTACACTTTGTATCGTTGCATACTTGTTTACAGCCAAGACATTTTCAAGAGTTCGTATAAATATAATTTCTCCTTCAATAGCACCCCAGTCAACTGCCTGATCAGCTATGCAAGAGAAGAAAAAGGGTCGTCTGACTGTGACCTGATAATTCAGGTTATTCTTCATAACAGACGAAATAGCATGTATAAATTCTTACACAATGGTCGTTCAGTTAAGTCTCTCCTAACTCTAGACAATTCTTCATTCGAAGCTTGCATAACTGAAATCTTTGCAAATGACAATTCTCTTTGTTAAAAAAATAGGTACTGTTGAGCAGTTTCCTCAGCATTTCTTGGGTCTAGCAATTCAGATTTGTTAGAGCTATCCCTCTTGGAGTGACACCTGGGTTTTCCCTTGTACAATATGACTTTGGTCACCTGAGTTGCGTCATGACTCGAGAGTGAGCTTGCAACGTTGTTCTTTTAAAACCACTTGTGCCATTTAGTAGTGGGCTACTCCTGTCTGCAAGAGCAGGGAACTCAACACAGAACTTACAATGCCGTTTTATTTTTGTTAGAGTCATGAGTTAACCATGGAAGTCTGTTAACCACGTGGACTGAAATTTTTGTACTCTGTTTTCATAACTAGAACTGCTATGAGGTTTCTTAAGTTTGGAAACGCTTTGATACAGTTTTTGCCCTTTTGCACTCCTCCCCTCTTCCAATGATGATCCTTCATCGTTATCATCGCCATCTCGTTTTTTTCTGACAAACCCAAACTGAAACAGATTCATTTCGCCCCAATATGATATGACAACATCGAGGTGTATTTAGCCGTGTGTAAACTAAGTTGTATTGTAACAAGCATTCCTTTCGCAGGGAGAAACTTGGCGGCTGCAAAATTGTAATGTTTGGACGTTTGCATCTTCTACTCTTTTGAAAATGTTTTGAGATTTGTACCCATATTTATTTAGCAAAGAAATATATAACACTGTAAGGTGTTTAAAGTTTGTGTTAATTTTTTGCCCAGAATTATGGTCCATTCGTTAGACACTTATCTCATTGCAAGTCAAATTGTTCAGTCCCAATTACCCGATTGGGCAGGCCTTAGAGTTGTCTTACTTGCCCACACTGGCAATTTACTTGCTCTGAGGAATCGGGTGAGCGTTAGTGTCGAACACTATAACAAAAGTCAACTCAGCAAGTCCAAGGTCTCTTCCATGTTCATTAGATTTGAGCCCGAGGCTGTTTGTGTAAGAAACGACTAATAAATTTTCAATAGATTTTTTTCAAATTTAGTGTACTAAAAGTACAATCTATGTGATGAAGAAAAATGGCAATATTTTAATTTGCACTGCTTTATTTCAATATTTTTTTTTAGCACAGTCTGAAACGACATAAGTTTTTTTTCAGACTCAAAATCATCTCGTAAGACTTGATTTTATAAGTTATTTAGGTCAGCCTTATGTAGCTAATAAAGAATGTTGAGCTAGCCGATATCTGGAGTAGTGTGAAAACGTGCAATAGACGTATTACTAACTGGGCATGCAATAAATTACAAATTTTAAATTTCAATTCTTAAACACCATACCCAAGCACAAGGTTACGTTTGTTTCTAATCTCCATTTCTACACAATATCAACTAGATCACACATAACAGGGAGAGAGCTGGAACGTTATATAGCTTACCGAAAGGGGGATACCATTCAAAAGTTAACATGAAAACCTTTTTTCTTTTAGAGTTTCGGAATTCCCACAGAATTGTGTTTCCTTTGGGAAAACTGACAAATACGGTGTTCCTTACCATGCCTCTGCTCTTCCTTTTGCACACGGGTTCTAAAATAAAATTTATTATAAACAAATAAGCAATACAAATCTTACTAATGTGAAGCGACTGCATTAGCGGAAAGTAATAATTTCTGCTGGCTTTACAGAAGTTAAGAATGTTTAAGAAAAAGCGAGAATACTGTACGCTTCAAATGCCCTGCTTTAAATTTACCTTGAGTCCAGACCTTGTGAAGGGAGGAAAGACGCCCTCAAGAGGATAACCATGTCCTCGGTCGTGTGTCACCTTTCTATGGCTCACGATCCTCTGCCACGACTGGCCTCTTGTAGGAGGCCTCCTATTCAAGACAACAAAGTTGCGGTAGGTTGTTCGCCTCAGCCCTCCCTGCTTGGTTGCTTTGTGACTTTCATGATCTGACTCAAAATTCCGCATTAATCATTTCTCTAAACGTGGTTATTATTATACAAGAAAAGGAAAACCACAGTATCTGTAAACCAAGCTGTTGTTTCAACGTGATCTGGAGCCTTGACATGTTTCATTGTTTAGTACCAGGGTTGGTGAAATAGAAACAGGAAAAACATTTTGGGCACTCGCTATTTCAAACCACGGTAAATGTACCAAGATGTGTTATTTTTAACGGTCATAAACTGCATTACACATATATCCACTTTTGTGATTCTAAACTTTCTTACATTAAGTCATTTCGTTTCACATCTAGAACTGCCTTACGCCTTATGGACTTTCGTCTGTTTTCAATCATTTCTTTTTCATCATTTCCAGAACACTGGATATTCCCCGATTCCATATATCTCTGTTACAACAACCCGTGTCAGACAGAACAAAACATTTCCATCCATTTTTTTGTATAGTCTTTCTCTCAAAGCAAATTCTTGGCAGGACTGCTCTGCTAACCTCAAATCACTTTCCTTTAAGTCCAAACTAGAAACCTGTTTACAAAAGTCTTCACGCAGCTGACTGAGGTCTTTGTCAGTTATATTTGGATTTCTCAACTTAAATGTTTAAATAAATTTGAACGATGAAGAAAATTGTGAATAGGAAGTAGTTCAGCCCAGTAATTTTCGTGAGATTCAACATGGCAATTTGAAGTGTCACTCTATTTCGTACTTTCTTGATCTGAACGTTCTTCAACTGAATCTTCATCTGTATCAGTTTCTTTTCGGTCAAGAGATTCGCTATCAGAACTTGTATGATCTTCGAAATCAAATGATGCCAGGAGTGTTTGATCTTTCAGTTTAGCAATTTTTTCAATAGAATCGCGTATGGCTGATGAGTGCTCCAATGCATCTTCATCAATGCAGGCCATCACATTTCTTAACCTCGTGAGAATTTTTTAGCTTCTGAATTCGAAGACTTTTGATTCGTTTTTTGATCACCAGTGGACTGGAGCAGTTCCTTGTTGCTCACAATGGAGTTATGCCTTTCTTCTGAAGCCATATTCTTCCTTTTCAGTTTCGGTACTTTATTTTCACTGGGATTGTCACCATCACGAGAACTGTAGCTAGTACTGGTGCATTAAGAACGTCCAGGTTTAGCCCGCGAGTAACCTTTCTTAAACTGGTAGTCACTTTCTCGCACTCTGACTGGAGCTTGATCAATAACAACCATGTCGAAACAGTTGGATTGGTGCATAATGTTTTGTTACATACAAGCCACATTAGGTGCAATCAAGGTGATTTTTTCCTGATCAAAACTTTTGATACATATTTGCAAGTGAATTTATTTGTAGAAGCTAATAATGCAACAAGCAAGAAATTCCAGTGGTAGCTTGAATCCATGCCAGTTGGATTTGGTCAAAAAACTGAAACCGCAACCCACTCTTTTACCAACTGTAATCAATCATAGGGCGACACCAATTTCGGGTTTTATAAATCTTCTGATTTCTTTTTCATAGATTAAGAAAAAATTTAATGCAAATTATTTCTGCAATATTCTAAAACTTATATTATTCTAGACATCCTATTTAAGATATCCTGCATAGACTTACAAAGATTCTTCAGATTGTGGGTTGTTTTTGAGTGTTTAATTCGGTTGGAATCTTTGTAAAACAAGAATTAAATTGGTAAATTGGCCACTTTAGAAACGAGTTTGGGACTGGGACGAATTTAGGACTGCAAACGCGCTTGGGATTGTTACAAGGGATGGAGTTAGTGAAGTGCAGTGTTTAAGGCGTACGGACATCAGATTAACACGACTAAAACTGCAAACTGAGGAAGATATTCCAGGGGCAAAGCTTCGAAGTCCAATAGAGGAATGTAACTGCACAGTTTTGCAGCGTTGGCTCAAGTGTAGAAGCGCTAAAACAACAGGAAAACTTGTTGAGCTTCGACAAAGTGCATTGTAATACTATCTCGTACAGGAGCATTTATGTTGTATTTTCCGATGCTTTTTGAGCTTTTAAATGACCGAATTTATTGAGTATGTTTTCTCTACTTTCATTTGCAATTGAACAACATCGAATGGCTTGTAAGTCCCGTAAAGAATTCAATGTTGTTGTCGCTGTCTCGATACTTTTCAGTGTCGCAACTAGGGTTTTTTGATTGAAACTCTAATTTCCCTTTTACTTCGTCAAACTGAGCTTGCAGGTTATTGTTTTCATCTCTACAATCTTGTACTTCACGTCTTAGAGCTTGAATATGTTCTCCAGCTGATTATAATTAAATTGTTCGCGATTCAGGTCAGTCTGTGTTTTGGATTACACTTTACGTCAATGTTTATGTTCTGTTCCTTGCTTGTATTACAATCAGTGCGCTCTTAATTTCGTACTGCTGAGTACACCTAAATCATTGCTGTATTATTGTGGTTTCCCGTTGGAGCTCTTCAACATACGACCAACAGATCAATGTAATTAGTAGATGAGTATGAAATAGATTGGTTTCCTTATCCTTGTTATCGTTGTATCGCAACGAAATAATACATAAAATGAGATATGTTAGATCCGAAAACAAAATGTGGAAACATATTTCAGCAAGTGAAGCAGGTTAGAATGGGGAAATATTTATTTGCTACCCTAAATTAGTAATTCATTCAGCGTGTTTGATTCGAGTGTATTACTGAGTTGTTTTTTACGAGGAGAATATAATTATTTTAGGGCCGTAGTAGTGTTTTGTACTCGGGGTTTTCAAGAATATTTTGAGCAGGATTTGGAAAGAAAAGTATGGATGGCGGACATTGCAGAGACAGAAGAAACAAGGCAACCATGGCAGTTAAATCATTTATTTATTTTGTGTAGTCGTGGACAACAAGTAATCGCCCCAATTTGCCAAGTGTTTGAAAATATACTCTTATGACCTTAGTTATCAATTGCATGTAGAAGTAATGAAAGGTTTAGTGCGGAAATTTTACCAACGTTTTCCTTAGCGGATGGAGGTTAATATAAAACCAAAACCAAATACACGATACACGAATATACATACTCATTCTTTGCACTGAAAGTTCCACGCCTGGGAAATTTGTAGCTATTGCCCTTCTTGTCTTTCATTAGTGGACAAACTTGCTCCAACACAGTGGCATTTATTATACCTTCGATGTCTGGGTGCTCCAAAACACAATTTTTTGGAATGCCTTCAAATGAAAACTTTGCCACAATGAGATCAACTTCTTGGCAGCAACGAAATTCGAAGGCATTCTTCAACAATTCAGTATTGCAATTTCCACATTTGCACCTAAATTGGAGGAAATGATACACTTATCAGCAGATAGAGCCGTAACTTTACATCCGTGATGAATACGTACAACAAATGAAATAGATCACTATTTTCTGACTAAAAAAACATGTTATTCTTATCATGTATCAGCTGTTATTTGATTTTCAGACTGGGTCTCCAATATAGCTGGAGTTAACCCGTCTTCATCCTCTTCATTTTCATTTTCATGGTCTTTGTTGCTTTCGGATGCTAAAGGTTCAAACCTATAAGGCTCAACTACGCCGCCAATTTCCAAGAAATCTCCCTCTGTTTCACTCCCTGAGACATTCGATGAAAGTATGAAGCTCGAGGAAGAATCCGAATCTTCTGTTGCAGACATTCTAATTTCTTTGACGAATCTGAACTTCAAAGCCAAGCGAGTAAACCATGTGACGTCACTTCTGTGGTAGGCGGCTGAGTTTCGTAGGCTCAGACATTCAAAATTTGTTCGCACTTTTATGGCCCAAAAAAGCCACAAATAGAGCAAATTTTTAAAACTGTTGAACATTTTTATCTTTACCAAATACTTGACTTAGGTTGAAAAAGTGTTTTTTCTTAAAAAAACAGAAAAATATGTTCGCATCAGTAGCATTTTAAATAAGCTGGGCAAAAGCCTTTAAGGAATCTAAATACTGTTAGACATGTATGAAAATTCCAGCGGCCAGATATATAAATTCAGCCTAACTCTTTAAACAGTTGTTTTGAGCGCTCTTCTCTGAACTTTTTTCTGAACTTATTTATATTAATATTATCCTGGCTTTTCTCTTCTGCAATTTTAGTAGTCTATCAAGGCATGTCCTATCTGAGTCAGACCAGATAACATCACAGTCATCTTAAAGTGGTTGCACAAGAGTATCATACACAGAACTTTCTATCGACCACATCTTTACAGTACACTCACCCCTCTCTGTAGGCAAATGTCACAAATGCCGATCTCAGGGCTTATACGGAGGCCAAACAAACCTCCGAAATAGGCGTTGCAGATGGGCAGTGAAAGCTGGACTGGTGTATAGTTGCCCATTGCAATTCTGTCAGGGTTGCAAAACAGAGGTACTTTACGTTCCTAATATTTCCTCTAATACCCATACAACAAAGCACACTACAACATTTGCGGTGGGTTTTCGGCTCCAGATATCCAAATAGGTGAAAATTGACAAAAACAACTTTCTGTAATAACTTTTTACTGGGTGATGACACAAACTGCAAACTTCACCCATTTAGTACTTTCATTGAGATATGTAAATTGTGAAATTCAAGGACTTTCAAGGACCGAACTGTTCAACTTTCAAGAAAACAACAAAGAATAGAAAACAAAGCATGGATTACTCCAGGTTATAAATAAGTTAAATTTATTGTAAATACCTCAATCCAATTAATGTCTCAGCCATATTTTTTGCTTGTCTTATAGATGTTGTAGAATAACAGGATCCTTCGGCCATCAGCCTCAAACACTATGAAATTTCCGTCTTGATTGACGTTGAATTGTTAGCCATCTGATTCCAGGAAAGTCTGAAAAGTGTGGACTTCCAATGCTCTACTCGGTGGAAATAGAGTGTACAAACTCAAAAGAATCAAATCTTTGAGTGCTAGAACTTGTTCCCTGTTACCCTCTGCCAATTCATAGAAAGAGCTATGTTTCCTGAGAGCTAACTGAAATTCTTCCCTGTGTGAAAGTAAAAGAGCATAGTTTAAGAACAACACTCCAACAAAATTTAGTACAACTGTAAGTAAGTACGATAACATGTATTCTAAAACAATCAGTTAAATTAATACTATCAGTGGACCATAACTCTGGTCGGCTGTTAAGGACGTTGGCGCCCATTGCTATTCCGCATTTTTTTCGCACATGTCACGCACACGTCATGCATGGCAGACCATGAAGGTAAATAAACAAAATATGCTGACACAGGTCAACTAAGAAATTTTAATCAAAAAGAAAAAATTTACGCATTTAGACTAAACAACTTTACCTTTCCGTCAGTGTTATATTGTTATAAATCGACATGTCAGTGAGAATTTTCAATGACATATCCTCTTTTTTAAAACACAACGGGCTCTCTCTAAAATCTCAACTTTTTTTGTTTTGTAAAAGCCCGTAAAACAACAAACCATGCCCGCTAAACGTGCAAAAATTTTCCACAAGAACGGAACGTGAAAGCGTATGGCATCACGGGATAGCTGTGGACCCAGGTATTCTCGGAAATGTCACGCAATGATGTGACAGTGTGAAAAGACAATCGCTTTGAGAACTTCGCAGCGACTCTACTCTCTTGAATGCTCGGTGACCCCCATTTTTCTTTCTGTAGATCTATGTCCATTTTAACAAAAAACAAAAAAAAATCTGTGCGCGAGAAGTTAAAATATTTCACCATTTATGCTCTCGTTCGATCAAAGTTTTCTTTCTTAGGCTAATATATACCTTTTTTCACGGTAGATTTCACCTCAGAAAAAGACAGCTTAAAAAGTTTATTTATTTATATTGGTTATGTTAAGTTGAGTGCGTTTACCCGATCTAAATTTCACTGATGTAGCCTTTTTTAATTGCTAACAGTTGTTAAGCTAAGATTGTCTCAAAATAACGCAAGCTTCTAACAATGCACCTTATCTCGAAAACGAG
>JAOCNB020090738.1:0-19746 GCA_026546465.2 Palythoa caribaeorum | reverse complement strand
TGGACAGTGCAAGAAAGCTGCCCTGACTATAAAGACAGCTACTGGTATAAGCAGATTCCAAGAAGACAATGGGTATGCCCAACTATTGCACCCCCTGCCTGCAGACCTGAATATAAATTATGAAAGATGTTATATTTGTCTTACCACAACAGCTACACTGTAATCCACGGCTAAACTCTTCAGGGATCGCGAAAGTTGCACCATCAGAGCATGACCTGGAGTTGAAAATGGTAATGAAGGGCAGTGTAATAATTACATCGAAGATTCTTAAAACTCAGATGCCAATTTGAAACACTGAAAACGTTTAACGTCAACAATATCTAATATCAAGCAGCTTTTTGCGTGACTCAAGAAAATATGCCAGCTGGTAGAAATTTATACTTTTATCAATTTGCAAAGCCAACAACTACCATGCAGATAAAATACCAGTTATAAATATTAAATACTAATTTATTGTATATACATACCAAGACAATTATTTTAGTTTTAATGGAATGTGCTGGTGGGAATATCTAACTGTTATCCTTTTGGCTCTCCGTGGAGATTCCACAACAACCCATCCATATTAAATTATAGACTAATATTTTAAGAAACAAATTTTAAACCGGAAGCATTTTAAAGGCAGCAATTGCAATTCTTTTCCTACCATGGCACTGATGTCCTCCCAGGATTGGACTAATAACTGATGCCACTGAATCAATGACCACTAAACAAAGGTCTTGGAAGAATAATTGATCATCATTCTAAATAAAGAAAATAGGCAATAACTATCTATATCGTAAAAGAGACTCTTTAGAAATGTGTGTGCAGATGTCTATAACGTGAATATTTTGATGCGAATACTGTATTTTAATGCTAAAACCATAGGCTAAAAGTTTAAATTTGTTTAAAATACATGAAACGTTTTCGACCATGCAGTCATCTTCAGTAACGCTAGAATTCTATGCGTGGAACTTAGCAACTATGAGAGATCTCTATTTCCTTTCACTTTTCTTGGGAATATAAGAGATATCTCTGCAGGGGTAAAGTACCAGTTGATAATGTTACTGTAGCATTAGACCAACTCATTAGCAACACTTATCTTACCTACCTCATTGCTTAAGGTCTCTTTCAATTTTTCCAAAGTTTCAATCACTGCATAGATGTCAAATGCTCGGCCACAGTGAATGCGAGAGAGTATTAATGGTATTTCCTGAATGGTAAAAATATTTAAAAGGGGCAGTTTTTAAAAGACACGAATGTCGTGCTAATTCTGATACATAGTATTTTGAGAACCTAACTTGTTGGTAGTTTTCAAGGAATGAGTGACTATACAACTGTAAAACATAAAAAACATAGACATAAACATCGGTTGGTCGACTTCAAACCCCAATCACAGCCAGTGGCTGAATTACTGGGATTAATACAATAATGTTGGGGAACTTTAGGACAGGACTACATCACGCAATTTACAATATTATTTAAGGATAAATGCCCCCTGCGACCAAGGACAGACCACAACACCAGGCCATAACCCTACTCTTCTCGACAAGTGTGTAGGTTCTTTTAAGTCTCTCGATTCAATGTTGAGAGATGTAGGAGGCGAGACCAACAGCCTAACATCCCTGTCCATGGACAGTATGGCGAAAGGAGGCCACACAAATGTTCAACCCTCGACAAGGCTGGGGATCGAACCCGGGGTCTTGCAGTTCAAAGATCTTACAATTAAGCCAAGCTCACATACACGAATACAGTCTGCTACTCAACTCAAAAACCAATTATTACCCTTTTAAAACGAATTGATACTAACTATATTACAGTGTAGGGCTTCAAAGGTTACTGTAAAGGGATATTAGGGCTCCAAGTCAAAATCAAAAATATTTCTCCCTGAATCTCAAACGCATGGCTTTATCATCTGCTGCCACACAATCCTTGGTGCTTTTGACTCCAATTGCCTATTGGAAATTACCATCTATACCAACTTTCCATGAACTTTATAAAGCTTTCTAATTGAAATTCCATGACTTTCCACTGGCCAAGGAAATTAAATTCTAAAATTTCATGAATTACCATGATAATATATTCAACAAAGACAATAAGTATTATAAAATTATACTGCACCTGCTCGGAGACATCACTATATCTGGAACAAGTGATTTCTTGTAATCTCTCACTGCTAAATGAGCCTCCAGTGTCAATGTACAGCACGGTTCTCTGCATCTCCTTTGCAATGAAAGCACTGATGCTCAAACAAACCTTAAAGATTGAAAAGACTGTTCCAATTATAGAAAAGTCATAAATTTTGAAATTTTGAAACAGGGCTTTGTATAATGTAACTTATAGATATGTTTCATTAACTTTATACTTTTTTTTATACTTTCATTTTCTCTTGAAGATAATAAAGTTTTTGCATGTATGTCCAAAACAAACAAATGTAAACAAATAGTTCTCAAGACAAGAAATTGACTTCAAGGTATACAGTGTAGATGCTATCTGGGGATTCATTAACTTTTGAAGTAGAAGGGCACTGTATAATTATAATGTAGGTGGGTACCATATATATATTAGACGGTGATAAAGCGAGCGGCCAAAAGGCCTATTTCCTGCAATCTGAACAATCAAAACAGGATTTTATTGACTAAAATTATTTGCTTTTTGTCAATTGCTTAACAACCATTTTACAAAATAAAATGAATGATATCCACACTACCATAACACGTGATTCCATTCCGTAGTTGAAGCCAAGTGCGACTACATGACAGTTTTCCTTTTTAAGGAGGTCTGGTGACTGCCGTGCCTCCGATGCCGGAATAGCGTGTGTTTTTAATTTAATGATCAGATGGACAACAATGATCATGCTTAAATAGAAAGTCTTTGAATTCAAAGAAAAAACAACTCTGAAAATCGGCGAAAACTGTTGCTTTATTTATCTCCAGTTAATACAACTGGATGTGAAAACTGCACGAGTCGACACGAAATACATATCTCAATTTTTAAAAATAAACGTAATCCAAATGTCACTGAAGTAGCCGGGTACCTGTATTCACAGTAGACAGAAACTGGTACCCGGGTGCCGGCTTCTAATAAAGCCCCTGCACCCTTATATGCATCAAAACAAAATGTGCAGTCAGCACCTTTATATGCATCAAAACAAAATGTGCAGTCAGCACCCTTATATGCATCAAAACAAGATGTGCAGTCAGCACCTTTATATGCATCAAAACAAAATGTGCAGTCGGCACCCTTATATGCATCAAAACAAAATGTGCAGTCAGCACCCTTATATGCATCAAAACAAAATGTGCAGTCGGCACCCATATATGCATCAAAACAAGATGTGCAGTCGGCACCTTTATATGCATCAAAACAAAATGTGCAATCGGCACCCTTATATACATCAAAACAAAATGTGCAATCGGCACCCTTATATACATCAAAACAAAATGTGCAATCGGCACCCTTATATGCTGGTGTTTCGACAACAACGATTATGCTTAAATAAAATGTCTTTGAATTTAAAAAAAACAACTCTGAAAATCGGCGAAAACTGTTGCTTTATTTATCTCCAGTTAATACAACTGGATGCGCAAACTGCACGAGTCGACACGAAATTCATATCTCAATTTTTAAAAACAAACGTAATCCAAATGTCACTGAAGTAGCCGAGTACCTGTAGTCACAGTACACAGGCACTGGTACCCGGGTCCCGGCTTCTAATAAAGCCCCTGCACCCTTATATGCATCAAAACAAGATGTGCAGTCAGCACCCTTATATGCATCAAAACAAGATGTGCAGTCAGCACCCTTATATGCATCAAAACAAAATAATAACACGACAGGCGCTTTCTAATGTTGGCAGAATATTTCCTTATTTTTTGCATATTTTACTTTACGATTTTCCTTTTAGAAGTTAAAAATAAAATTTTCAAATATCTTGTCAGTTTATGTTTCAAGGATCTTTACTGACTTCAAACTCATTATTAGGACTTTTCCGGGCGTGGATTTTGTTTTAAAATTTTGAGATTTTTCCACCGCGTGCAATCCCAAAGTCTACTAAAAAAGACTGTCGGGTAACCATAGACGGAAAAATATATAAATATAAATATGCTTGTGGAGTTTTTCTTTGATCCGTGGCCAATTATGATGAAAAGATAAATCTGGTTTTCGCAATGTTGCCATGAACAACCACATGAGATTCAAGGCCAATCGTTTAAAAAGCAATAACTGTCCAAGCTATTTATGGCTTGGCTTTAGTTGTTTTCACTACAAATTAAATTACTAGCCAATCAGTTGTGGCGATTATTACCATATTCGTTGAAAGAAAAATATTTTGAAAACTTTCTTTAAGAAAAAAACCAATTTTAACTGGAACTTTCTCGACAGAATTCCTTCCCACTGTTATCATATCCTTTTTGCTACGATGTTTACAACTAAGTTATATTACCTTCGCTGAAATCAATTTAATTAAAAAAACTTCTCCTAATGCAAGCTGCGCAGAAAGATTCTGAAGAAAATGAATTTGAAGTAACCTCGATATCTAGTAGCGCTTTTTTCCAATCCTTTACGTCACTTTGCGTTTGGGTTTCTGTCTTAATTTTTCACAAATATATTTGGCTTTGCCGACTTTCTTCACTTTCAATTACTAAATTAATTCATTACTGAAAGTTGGCAGTGCATCAAAAAACACATTTAATCTGCAATGAATTACAAAATATTGAATTTGCCATTGGCTTTTCATATAGAACCACCCTGTCCTCCCATAACTATTACGTTACGTTGGAACTGCATAATTTTTAGCGAATTTGAACCACCACGCGCCCTTTGCGCATTAAATTAAATTTCACCCCGTTTCTTTTCCGCACGGCATTTCATACTGACCAGCTACGAACAAATCCCGCTTAAAACCTTTTATTGCCTTAAAAGCAGTTGCCCCACTTGTGAATAGTTCAACCGTGCTATCAAGAAATATTTGCACAAAATTAAGCGAGAGACAATTAAAAGGGAAATGTTCTCCAATTTCCTAAAAGACTGCTCCATTACTATCTTGTTGCAAGAATTTAGTTTAAGCGAGCAGTTAGCTGTGTTTATCTTGGCAATCAATTTGTTCTTTTTGGCATCCGATCCATTTACGAACTATTAAAAATTCAAAAGCAACCATTACATTGTAAATAATCAAGCAGGTTTCCACGAAATACCATAATAAATACTTGATCACCAGGGTGAAGAGAGAGAAGATGAAATCTAAAATTAGATGAGATGAAACGCGCGCGAGCGCAGTGAGAGATAGTTTAATGGAAATAGTTTATCGTATATACAAACCACATAAATGAGAAACGAGTAAAGATAGACAGGCTAAAATTCAAAACTGTTCGCGTGAGCGCTGAAGGGCTACTTGAGAGCTAGTCAATAGAATTTTACAACATCAATACTAACTCTAGCAGACACACAGACGTAAACAGAGGAACTGCACCTGTAGAGGAGATGATGAGTGAAAATGAAGAACACGCAGTACCTCCGAATGGAAACCGAAAGATCAAAACATGATGCTCTACGACTACAGAAACTCCGAACTGATATACCCTTGAAAACGCGATAAAACAAATGTAATAAAAATATAAAACAGCAATGAACCACCGTCCAAAAAAACTCATTTACTTCCCGTATAAACGCGAGAAACAAAATTTACTCTTGTTTTTTTTTTTTTTTTCACTCTTGTTAAATTTTAACGATATGATAAGAAATTATCGGTAATAAAACGCTTTTGCAACGGTTTTATCGAGTTTCTAGTATACCTACATAGTTGAGCTCTGGAGAAAATTAAAGTAAAATACTATATTTACTTTCACTTACTCAGATGATAATTTACAATTAACACAAAGTTCTACAGAATATTTCGATATGGAGATTATAGAACCCAATAAAACCATTGATAGCGACTTTGCTAGCTTGGTAAAAAAGTAAAAGCGACTTAACAAATAATAATATTTTTGGTTTTATGAAACCTTGGTTTAATTTTCAGTTTTTTTATGAGATGAATAACTAGAAGCACCTGACAAGAAAAACAAGATGACGTTTTTGTCAACTAATTCTGCAATTACAAATTCATGAATGTTGTAGAAACCTGAAGCGGGCTTTGGTAAGACTAAAATCTGAGCGACTATTAAACGATATACCTGCCGAACTGAACCCTATAAAGGATCTTAAGCTCTTATTCCCTTTAATATTGACCAAAGGGTTCCAAAGTTTAATGCTAATTGCAGTGAACTGAGACAAGGAAGTATTCTTGCAATGAACCTAAAGAATAAGTTTCGTGTGGTTTAAATCCTACCATTTCCACTCAGTCAAATTTTTACCTAAGGCTATAACATAGAGTCGCTTATATTTATATATACACAAAAAATCTTGGTAGTCAGTGTTGGTAATTTTAACTTCAAATGAACATTTTTCAAAATAAAAAACAGTCCTTCACCAATGTCATGATATTTTATAGATTCATTTAATATTAGGATGATTTCAAAGGAAAATGTCCTACGCGGTATAATTGCATGAAAACCAATTATCGGTTTATTCGGCGCCCATTTTATGATTTCAAAAGGCAAGCTCCGTTTTGTGGTTTTGAATAATTCATTAGTGCGATTCAAAACAAACTGTATTTAGTTTCCACAATGACAGAAATTCATTTTTAGAAAAAAACTTGTCAAAGTTGACCAGAAGGAAATGTTTGGATCAATTTCGTTCGCTTTGTGGTTTGTCGAATGAGATGTTGTTTTTTTAAATAAGCGCCGCTTTCTCGCATTTTCTGCACAGCTGATTACGGGCGACTCAAATACGGTTCTTTGTTAAACAGGGACTCGGCGTTTTCGTCTCCTAATTGGATGTTGCTATCACTTCTATAGAAAAAAAATAATGAGGTATATTTAGAAAACCCTGAATGGGCCGAGGTTTGTTCATAATTTAAAACACAAGCAAAATTGTGCCGGGAAACTCCGTAAAGAGAATCGAAATACTCAGATAGGTTTTAAGTGAATTTTTAAGAAAGTTTAACTGATAAACGTTTTTAACTTGCAAGGGGGAAGACGGTTCATTTTTTTTAAAGATCCCTTGGGTAAAGCAGTTCTGAAGAAGAAAGCCACGAATTCTATTTGTAGGTGAAATAAAAACCTTAAGTAGGATAAGAACTATATATTTTATTAATAAAATCGCAGAGGCCCTATACAAAGTTTTTTCAGAGTTCACCGTTTTCAGTAAAAAAGTTCTTAAAAGCACTTGCTTCAATTTAGTCAACCGTTAAGACAAAACACTTCTTGGCACCGGATTTTCACTTCGCCTGACTACTTATCAACACAAAAGCATTAGAAATATTTTTTCCTCATTCAGAATACCGCTCATAACGCCGTAACTATCAGTATAAATAGCGCAAACATTTTAGTTCATCTCCTTAAATTCAGTTCTGATGCAAATAGCGAACAATTGTGGTCAATAACCAAAAAATATAATAAGACGGATTAACGAAAAAAAGATATTCATTTCGTTATTTCAATTCGTGAGGACGAGTCGTGTTTTGTTGGCGGCCGGAAAATGATTACAAGCTCACAATATTGACAAGACATCCATTGAGTACAGAATAAATATCTCTCATCTACCGCTCAGGGACATCTTTTGACTCAAGTTTTAAATTACGCCAAACCAACGTCTCATCTGTGAAAATACCACAGTTGGACATTTATAGATTGTACAATCACAGCTTGACGATAAAATAATCCTTTCTAAGGATCAAGGAAGACATTAGCGGTTCAAACAATAGCCTTTTATAACAGGAATTTTAGAGAATGGTTTTGTTCCACCACAACAAAGCTACGCGTTTTAAAACCCTGGGGCTAAAAAGCGATTCGATGTAAATAATCCTTTTAGAAGTATGCTGAAAACGCATCGAGGTAATTATTACTTCGCCACTAGGAAATGAACAGTTCTATCGCGATCTTGGCAAGAAATGAAAGCTTAATTCTTCAGTTTTTAATAAAACTTCCTTTTGATCTGAAAGCGTAAGCACAACATGTCCTTTGACACCCAAACCGAAACCGTGTTTAAATGAAACTGCAGTTGAGCCTTGTTTCGGATAGGTATAAACTAACATACATGCAAACTTGCGAAACTGCTGTTTACGTTTTTAATCAAGTCTTCTCGAACGAAATTGCTTTTTAATTTCTGCGAAAGTGAGCCAACACAACACGCGCATGCGTAAAAGAATGTTGGCAGCACAGATAACACATTGCACTCAATTGCTAACACCAGCTTGAAATATTTTCTGTAGAATTTCCCATTATTTAAATAAAGCTTTTTGCTTTTAAAGTTTGAAAATGAAATAAGCTTCTTGCGGAAAGCTACAAAATATCTCTTTCGTTTGCTCGAGGCGAAATCGTATTTATGTCACAGTTTGCTAACTCGATCTATGGATATACATAGCCTATGATGCGAAAAAATATCTGACTATTTGTTTAATTTAACAATAATATCTTGTAGTTTGTGGCATTTAAATCGATCAGCTCGTTTATTTTCTAAGTCGTAGTCGTAGCGAACATGGAATTTCCTTCAGAAGTCATCGTGTGTGGCAAATGCTGTCTCCACGTGCTAGGTCCATCACGCCCCACCACCACTTCACAAGCCTGTCAACAAGTCCCTCATTTAAACAAGCAGCTCAAAATGTAATTTGACAAATGCCAATGTGGACTCGATTCCGAGGTTTTTCCGGTTTATTCGAGCCACGTTCGCCGAATAAAGAGCTTTCTGAAAATTTTTCCTGAGCTAAGCGAGAAGAGAATTTCCCTTCACAAATATTGCGGCCAAGTCGCAACGGCTTTGTAAATAAATTTTATTGACAGCGCGCTGATGGCACTGCTGCAATAAAAACGACATTCACAACCTTGGATCGCTGTTTTAAAAGCTTTTCTCTTAACGTAATAATCCTAACTACATGTTCTGCCCCGCCGCAATATCGCACTCACTTTGCCTTTCACGGTTAAATTAGCCTAAATGTCGTAAACTACGAATTTATGAATATATATGCGACTATAACGAATTCGCCTTATTACCATAATATGAAAGTAAAAACCGATCTGAAGCGAACATATACTGGACAAGATCAACGAATTGAAGAAAAAAAATGATCGAAGGAGTTTGTGATAAATTGTAAAGCGGAAAGCGTTGTTGCAGAACACAAACAAAGAAAGACGCTCCATCTTTAATTACATTTTTCTCTCTAGTTTTACAACAAATGCTGTTAATCCCAGTACAAAGCTATCCCACCAGAAGTCAGCGCAAGATAGAAAATAGAAAGTTCTATCGCTCATTAATTTTTTTGCTTTAGTTAGGGGAACAACGAGAAAAGACGCGACTTGAATGTGTCAACTCAAGCGCTAGGGACTTTTGGAAGGCATTGTTTGTCAATGCAATTAAAAGCCCCCGAGAATTCTTTCGACATCTTCGGGTTGCGTTGATAGAAACTATTTTATAACTTGCATCGAGAGAGCAAAATTATAGTCTTTGAGCCAGCAATGAGTATAAAGAAAATGAAATAAAAAATCCTTGAATACAACAATTTGATAAAGTCAAAATGTAATATAGGAGCAAAGTTCGTACTAAAAAATCCTGGCTTGATGTTTTTGAGGCAAGTGCACGAGGCAATGATTGTAGTGAACTGACAGATTATGTCAGCAGAATTTCACCAAGTTTTAGTAATATCTTAATTTTAAAAGGAAAATTATGACAACAGTCTCCAATATTTCAAATATAAACTCTTGAAAAATAAATACTCGAAGCCAAGTTAATACTAGGTAGGCTGTTTCAACAAGATGGCCACCTTAAGTGAAAGATTTGTGCCTAAACTTCTTAAAGTTACGGTGAAATTCGATCACCACAAACTGTTTAGACTAAAAACGAAATTAAAGATCGTTACATCTTAAACACAATATTTCTTTGCAACTACAGGCATCGATCATGAAATGCTCAAATGAATTTACAACACACCTGGCATGGACAATAATTATGGCAGCAATGGTCTGTTTCAACTCGCAACTATTATTACCGCCATGAAGAACCGTTTCGTTGTTTTAATCCACGATTAAACACTCGTAGTTAAAAGATTGACACGACCTTACCATTTCCTTTTCAAAACAGAAGAGATGTCATCGAAAAATACTCAAAATTTTGTATTTACGGGTACCAGAATGAAGAAGGCAACTCGCGATGTATAATCAGTATGTATATAAACTGTAACAATTTTCAACGCGAATATTAACTCAAAACAAAGCAAAACCAAATTGTTACTTAAGGATAGTAATAGCCGTGTACCCTTACTCACAGTGCAAAGGGGGTCGCTTTAAAAAAGAGTTAAACAGAACAATTTCTTTAAAACGCATCAACTAAAAATCTACCGAGGAAATCGCTTGGACTTACTTTGAAAGAAGGGCGGTAACCAAAGTCCATGGCAAACGAAAAGCTTGCGTTATTCCGAGTGAAAACCATTATTTTCTCATCGCGAAAAGCTATAGATATCACTACCGATGACCAAAATTTACAAATCTTCAAAACACAGTCAGTTTAATGTATGGGAGAATTTAAATAAGGAAATTGTTTCCATTTGCATATATCAGAACTGAATTCATTCTGTCTTATGAATGAAAGCTCTTTTGCTATGCAGAAGTTCTAGTCTACTTCCTCCGGCCAAAAACGATCCAAATCTTAAATTATACAGGTCAAAACAATCAAATTTTAAAAAGAAAATATAAACTAAAAAAACTAAGCTAAAATTTGCACTATATGAAATGTGTTTAACAGCTAAAAGAACAACTGGCAATTCAACAATATACTCGGAGATTTTCAGGAGAAGAAAATATATCAAACGACGAATTTAAGAGGTTAAACATAAAGGTTTTAATAACTTATCATGAGTACAGAAGTTGTTTCACCAGCCAAGTTACAAAAGTATGGTGCTTTGAATAGCATTAACACTGAAAAAGTGTTACGATTGAACAAGACGAAATAACTTTTTTTCTCTCTTTCGTATTTTGACTTATAGCCAGTCATCTCTTATTTACAAACTGACTTTAGGAAACCCATGGCTGGATCTCGCGACCGTATTAACAATGCTTATGCACACAAATTTCTCCCCGGCGCACGATCAAAACAAACTATATCCCGACTGGAAAAAAAGAAAAATCTAGCTTAAACTAAGATCACAGTTCTACAAACTTACATACACACTTACTCGATTTAAACTCATTCACACAGTGTTAGAAGTATATGAAATATCGACATGTCTTGATCACTTCGTATTCCAAAGGAAATAAAGTATTTCATTCCATTTCGATCTACAGTTTGTATAACTCGGAGTATGCACAACAACTTCGGGCATAGCGTTCGGCAAATTATCACACTACTGCGTGCTGCTCACACAAGGAGTTCATGTGGCTTTCTTATTCACTCGAGCGATGATTTGTTCGTCTTGTTCTCCCTGCACTTAAATTGTCTAGACTCAATGTGTTCGCGATAGAAAAATACATCATCATGCACGAGCTTCATTTAGAGATGCTAAGCGCCCAATTTAAAATCGAGTTTTAAGTTCTTTATTGTCGTTTTCTTTCTTTTTACTGAGCATGGGCGACCTGATGGGCAACTTGTTGGTGATTTACTTGGTGTTGTGCTTGCTGTAAATGATGCTCCTCTTCGCCATTCGTTGTGACCGAAGCAGTCATTCGCTTCTCTTTCTGCCTTCTATTGCAGAACCAAACTCTAACGACTTCTTTATCCAAACCTAGATTTTCAGCTAGCGACGCGATCTCTTGAGCCGACGGTTTGGCGTTTTTGCAGAAATGGTTTTCAAGGGCGCCTTTCACAGCTAATTCTATGGATGTTCTCTTCTTGCGCTTTCTGCCTTGTGTTGCCATCTTATCTAGTGCACTCGTACTGCCGTTATTATTATCAGCCTCTTCCAACCACTTCTCCAGCAAAGGTTTAAGCTTGCACATGTTTTTAAAGCTAAGCTGTAGAGCCTCGAACCGACAAATTGTTGTCTGAGAAAATACATTCCCGTACAGTGTCCCAAGCGCGAGCCCCACATCGGCTTGAGTGAAACCGAGTTTGATTCGCCTCTGCTTGAACTGTTTCGCAAACTGCTCAAGGTCATCTGAAGTTGGAGTATCATCGTCTGCGAGATCGTGATGCGAAGCGCTTCCTTGGACGACATTTTCGCGAATTTGCTGAGTGTGCGGAGCAAACGCGGCCTGAACCTGAGCTAGTTGCCCGTTAACGGTGGAATATGTTGTGGGAACTTGCTGCATGGAGCTCATATGAATGCGTGTGTGGTCCGGCGGCGGAGTTCCATGTGTCGGGCTAGGCCATCGTGCCTGCTCGAGCATTCCAGGGTGAACTGGCGGTCGATGGTGGACAAGAGAAGCAGCCGAAGTAATCACCGGAGTTCCATCTTCACGAATGATGGGTTTAACGTCCTGAACAGTCAGAGCCGAGTTGGGTGGCCAGCCGACTGTGGGAGCATGGTCTTGTACAACCCATTGAGGCCCGCTCAAATGTGTATTAGCGACCCTGAGCTCTTGTTGGGTTGTAGCTTGAGATTGACTTAGACTAACCACATTTTGTTCGTCGCGATACGACATAACTGGAGCTTGAGTTTGAAATTTCGTTTCTCCTTGTGTTGTAATGTTCGGATTGTAAGGGTTCGTTTGAGCAGCCATTTGAATGATTTTAACTTGTACTCGCACAGCAACTCAGCTTTTTTGCCGCCAGCCACATAAACGTGTCGAAAGTTCTGTTGATTTCTTGTCATCTCATTGGAGGACGGTTTGTTGAGTGACGTTCTATTATTACTTAATTAATCATGATTCAAAAGCCGCTGAAACGTGATTGGCCCAACAAAGCTCAGCGCTCGGCGGTCGTTAATGGCAACCGTGAATCAAGAAGAATATGCAAATGTTATCACAAAGGAAAAAGTGATTGGCTGACCTGTCAAACGAGCCTTTTGTCCTCACCGAGACCTCATTACCACATTTGCAAATGAGATGAAAGAGTTTACAAAATAAAATCATGGGGTGCACAATGAAATTGCACTCTATTCTAGCTAATATTAGTGGCTTTTGTCAGGCTGATCTGGGAGGGCCACTGAGTCTAGGGGGCGTCAAAGACTCGTTTGTCACTCTTTCTTTGTTCAACTTTGCAAAGTTTTAGGATTACAACAAGCACACAGTTGTTGTGGGGGAGTGAGGGTTTATCGAGTTATCGCCAGGAAATTACGAGAAAAATTTGAGATGTCTGGTTAGCACCTTTAGCATTATAGACTACCTTTCAACAGGAATTAAATTTTTTTCTCGTGCCCCGAAAAAGGCTGCTAAAGACATGTAGTGTCAGCGGCTCACAGCTGCTTAAAAGCAATAACAAACACAAGAGGCCAAATGGCCGACCCTGAAATACTCTCTCTCTCCGCCCCTTAAAGAAAACAAGACATTGGCATCCGAAGTCACTATCCACTAAGCACCGGAGATTAAAACTGAGATAATAGAAAATTCGCGCTTCAAACAAGAGAAGGAGAGGCGAAATTTTTTAGTTCGGATTATTTCCCGTTTAGCAGCGTGTATTCTGCCGCTTGCGATATCTTTTAATCGATAAGCTCTTGAAGTCAGCCTCCTTTGCGCTGTCATGTAATCACTAAGAAAAGGTATAAAATTTCTCAATAGATATTATCAGCTCTTTGAGGATGTTTGGTGCGTCAGGTGGATGGCTTACAGAATCTCTTGGCTTGTTATTAATATCACTTACAAATCAAGACACAATAATGGCCTAGGTCTGCAAGATCCAATCATACCGCTCGCCTTTCTCTTGACTTGATAAAGCGCCGAAAAGAACATAATGGTTTAATTTAATCACCAAAGCTTACGTCACTGCCATGAGTTCTTGTTTACAACAAACCTGTAATAATGTGTTCAAAGTCGAAAACTATTTTTCCAACAAAGCAAATTCTGTCAACCTTAACGTAGAAATGTCAGTTGTCTTGTAAAAATAGACGTTTGATTTATTTGAAAGCATTTTGCCCTAGAAATAACGAACTTTTATTAGACGGTTGTTCGATTAAAACGCTTTAGGATGCGAATCAAAAACAGACACGGGCTGAAATTTCGACAAGTACTGATATTGCCTTTTCACGCTTTAACGCGAACTGGATCAAACTCTGTCGCTATTGTTTCGTTTTCGGAAGTTAGAAACGGACACTGCCTTCAGAAGTTTAATTAAATTCTCTATTTTACGGGTTATCCACCATGTTAGCATCAAACACACAACTTATAATCCGCAAACGGACATTGAACTAAAGCTAGTTTCATAACCGTCATCACACAAAGCAGCAGCCTTTGTTTGCCTTGTTCTTGTTCCGGCGTGTTTTGCAATGCCGCCCTTTCGGGTATTCTCAGCATGGGCGAGATAAAAACTTCTGGCTGTGGCTGTAACGTCTTAACACGTCACAAACACCGAGTTTTTCACGAAACTTTGCTTGTTTTCAACGTCTACTTTTTCTCCGCCAACGCTACATCGAAAACGTTTTGAAAATAAACAAGAAATGTTTTCACGGTTGACGAGTCGAGCGTCGGTTACACGAGGTGATCGTTAAAATTTTTCTTTGCGAATTTTACCGTATATTCGACAACGTTTTAGCTTATTAATCACCTTTAACATAAATATACAACCAGCATTTATCTTACTTACACTCAAAGGTCTTATTTAGTTCGTGTTTTTAAGAAAAAAACGAGCATTTCTCATCGCTTCGATCGACACTCCATCAACATCAATTGAGTATCTAACTTTTTGCTATTTACTCACCAATTCGCGCCATCACGTCCCAAAGCTTCTTTCAACCCAATTTGTTCCGAACTGGTCCACTAAAACCACATTTTTGAAATGAAATGACACAGAAAGAAACGAAGCACATCCGTAACATAAGACAATGTCCGGTGTTTTGCGCTACATGACGAGTCAAGTCATAAATATAAAGAAGAACGACCGCTTTGCAATTCAACATTCAGAAAAATTTGCATCTATACATATACATGGAAGCCATAAATACTTGAGTTATGTTTGAAGACGTATTTGGTAAGGAGTCGGGCCCACAGCAGCGTGAAAGAGAAATTCATGTATAATACAAAAGATTTTCTAGACCAGCGTAAAAATGAGGCGCTTTTTACAAGATGCATGTCGAAGACAAGTTCGGTAAAGAACCTTGTGCGTTATGGAAAGAACCGTTCAAACAATCAACATTAACATTCACAATACCGTTACACAGAGAGTTGATAACAAAACTGGATATCTCGACCACCAAAACTCAACCAAAATTCAAAGTTTAAGTGTTAAAAAGTTCTGATAAAATACTTGCAGTAAATAAATTGAAGGTATAACTATAAAAATGGTTAGCTAGAGCGTTCTGTGTAGTGAAGCGTAGGGAAAATTTCAAGTGACCTGACGCAAGATATTTGAAAACTTTGGTTCAGGAAACGAGTGTGTTGTGGTGAACTGTTAAGTATATTTACACTGCCCATCCGGCGTGGAAAACTTGAACCGAAAAAAGTGAAATAAAAGGAGGCTTAAATTAAGCAACGTCAGCAAGAATTCAGCTTTCCCGAAATCATCTTATCTATTCAATTTTACTTATTTTCTTTTTTAAAAATACATTATTTCTTAGGGAGATGATAAGTTCAAACAATTTAAAACCTTGAAACTTAACTTTGGTGAAAGGTAAAATTTAAAAAAAAAAATCTCACAATAAAAAATAAAACCGTTAATTTTGTAATTTTATTCAGAGCACGGTTTGATGGTACAAACGAGGAACAAAATTAATTGTAAAACTTCTGGTTAAATAGTTTAGACGCTGATCAGTTGCTTGGTTGCTTTGTCTGCAGGGCTTTACACACCGCTTCGCTTTGTCCAAATACACAAGACGGGGAGGGGTTAAATTTCTTCATTGCGTGTTTTTCTCAAGGTCAAGTTACATTTTTTCTCAAAACAAGTATCTTCACAATCGCTTGCATTCAAATCCATAATTTTTATCTGAAGCAGCTGGAGTCATTCATCGAAGTTCTAATAGAGAATAAAACAGAATGAAAAATTATTTTAGTGAAGCTAGAAACGAAAAACAAATACATGTATATTTTCACTGTTCCGTAAAGATAAATTTTTTGGCAAATTGTCTGCAAGAAACAGCTCAATATAAATTTAAAGTGAAGAGTAGCTACTTTCGTGGGCTATTATTCCTTCATTACTGCGAGCCGGAACGTGTTTGTACAAAACCGGCAATAATGCCCTATACAATTTATAAAACAATCATGTTTTTATGCCTGTCTTATAAGCTAAAAATTTCCATATTTAACACCACCACAAAACATTATTAGCCTTTCAAAAAAAAGCTGTGACGAATGATAAAAATAAATAAATAAAATGAATTTGCTCAAGACCAACTTTCTTGAGTCAAAACAACATTTCTGTGCATGCTTCAAATTCTGTGGTGCAGTACGATATTAGGACTAAATTCAAGCATTCAGTAAAACATATAAAATGGGAACCAAATCTTTTATCGTATAAAGAAGGCCGGCAAGCCACCGATATGGTATATGACTTTTAAATAGTATTTACTCAACGGTTGAGTTTTGAAACTGTGCTATATTCCGTTCAACCTAGGAGAAAAATTTTCTTTAAATTGTAATCTAGTTGATGGCTAACCTCGATAAACAGGGGATCTCACCAACCCTAAGAAGCTTCTAGTGATAAACCCCTACAGCGAATGCACAAGACACTTGGCCTTTTGGAAGCTGTTTAGTTATGACAGTGGCGCCAAATTTTCTAAAACACCAATATTCCGCATTAAAATGTCGCAAAAACAAAATTTTACTAACTGCGCTATTACATGGTGAATGACATTCTCTGATCCAACTAACAAGTTGAAAAACGAAAATTTATTGTCAATTTTTTGATATGTACTTTGTAACTAATGACTTCTGCCAAAATGAGTGTTTTCGTGTCTCTTAACAGCAGAAACTTTTAACCATAGCGTAATTTGTAGAAACTAATATTTTTAATTCCGGTTTTAAAATCCCTTTTTATGTTAAGACTGCTGTGGGTTTTGTTCATATTAATTAGAGAAGTCGCCAAATGTAACATTTAATGCTTACTAAGTGCTTAATTGTCTCTTTTGATGAATTTCCGGCCAAATAAAACTCTAAGTTTGGCGACGTAACAGGTGCTCAGAAATTCATTTTATAGCAGGAAATTTAGGCGACAAGCAAAAAGGGTTTACTCTTATTTTACTTGTTTCTGCATTAAATTTTTAGATATGATAAGATGAAAACAACAATTACTATTTTGACTTTCGTAAGTATCATTTAAAACTTGTTTTATTAGTCACGCTTTGTACTTTTGCGCTAAAATTCAGAACTCCATCCTTTTTCTACGTTTTCTGGTGCAATTCGATGTCTTATTTCGAACTGTCGAGAAAATTGATTTTTTACTGCAAATTTTTGCATTCAATCGAGGAATTAATTTGCCTAGATACATGCGTACGTGGGAATAAACAAAAACACGTAAGCGCACCTAAACACGGATATACGCATGCGTACGTGGATACAAGAACACATGAGCGCACCTAGACACGGATATACGCATGCGTACGTGGGTAGAAGAACACGTGCGCGCGCCTAAACTCGGATATACGCATGCGTACGTGGTTACAAGAACACGCGAGCGCACCAAACACGGATATACGCATGCGTACGTGAGTACAAAAACACGCGCGCGCCCCTAAACTCGGATATACGCATGCGTACGTGGTTACAAGAACATGTGAGCGTACCTAAACGCGGATTTAACAGCGCTACTACTACTACTACTACTTCTACTACTACTGCTGCTGCTACAACAACTACTACTACTACAACTACTACTACTACTACTGCTGCTGCTGCTGCTACTACTACTACTATTATTACTATTACTTACTGTCTACTATTACTATTACTACTGTAACAACTATTTTGTGTAAGGAACTCTCAAAACATTGACCAACAACTTTGACACCATTTTGAAACTTACGTACACATTTCGGTAGTCGTTCGAAAGTAATGACGGGAAAGCCGGGCGGAATACTACCTATTGGATCATAATCTATTTCAGCTAGTTTTAGTTCAACTGAAAGAGGTTGCATCACTCTTTTTCGACTAATGTCGTAGGTTTTTTTAAGTCCCCAGACAGGAGGCCTATGGCCTTTAACGTCCTTATCCGAGAAAACGCGAAAGGTCAAGAACTATTTGCAGACGTTAGAGCAAAGGTAATACCCTGAATGAAGGTCGGGCCAGGTCTCGATCCCAGTCCTCCCGTACGGCTGACTGCCACCATACCAACCAGGCTAACCAGGCGGCGATTTAACTGTTCCATTAATCATGAAATTCTCCTCCGTGTTTGAGAGAGAGAGTTGTCCCATTCAATTTAAAAGAGCTCACAAAATTTGGCCTTTGCTCGAATTTACTCGCAAAAATTACTGACGCGGGTGCTTGCTTGCTTGTGCTCTCAAAATCTTTTCAAGTGCTCGCATGCTCGGATTCTGTTTTAAAAAATGTGCTCCAAATTTCTTTAATCTTTCGATAAATCTGTTCTGCTGTTACTTGGCGCAAAACAACGTTTCCTATTAAAATAAAAGAGAGAATCCGGTTAGCCGAAAATTTATGAAGTACTCGAAGTGCTCGCTGCTCGCCATCTGTATTTTTCTAAAGTGTTCGTTGCTCGCAAGAAAAATTTGACAACTGCTCGCATGCTCGCAAAAACATGCATTCGATATCCCTTTTGAAAGATATGAACATGCTATTAAGGACCCAGACATCAATTTAGTACTACCTGCCGGACTCAATACTGATTACTAACGGGGAAAATGTTTTAGCTACAGTGAAGCAGTGTTGTGGAATAAAATCTCGCGTAACATTAGACTGAATTCACAGAACCTAAATTATTTTAAAGCTAAAAATTAAATATAATTTTTTTAACTTATTGTGCACACTGATGGATTAATTTTTAAACATAGTTTAATATATCCAAAGAAAACTAGTTCTCGGAAGATCATAACGATTTCTAAGGAGACATTTTCTTTTTTCAGGAATTTATGTCATTATTACCATAACGGAAACACTTAGCACCAATTTCAAAATTTGGATTTTTAAAAAAGAATCGCTGTCGAGTTTCAGACTTTTTGTTGTTACAAGATCCACTCAGTCTGGCCTGAGGGAGTTTTAAAAACGTTTAAGTTATTTATGAGAGCATTTCGCCGTAATTAGAATATCTATTGGTAAAACTCCCCTTAAGGCTAAAGGGTAATTGTCATTGTTAGTGCATAAAAATAGTTTTCTTAAATAGCTTGAGCGGCGGCCACGCGAAATAAAAACTCCTGTTAGCATTATGCAGTCACGCAAAAAGATAGTTCGGACAATTTCTGGTTTCTTCACAATTTGAAGACAAAATTGTTACACCACTGATTAGATGAGTTGATTTTAAACACATATCATCAAAGAAACTAAATCTGAGTGGCTGAAAATAAAACTGAAAAATTTCAATTTCTCTGGCTGTTTTCCTTATTAACTTAAAGATAACTTATGACTTGGCGTTTGTTGACTTCGAAATAACAGCATAAATTAAAGCAATGGTTTGTTGACTTCGAAATAACAGCGTAAATTAAAGCAA